>CM031241.1:705145756-705208256 GCA_018340775.1 Taxus wallichiana var. yunnanensis | reverse complement strand
GAAGACCAATGTTTTTACCTATTTCTCTCCTAACTTGTTGTAGTTAACTGAGTGGATAAGTGGGTATGTACTCGAGTTCTTCCCACCTAAAGAATAACTCACAATCTATTAAGGAAAAATTGCAAAGTCAATGCAAAATTTATAATTAATTTTTAAAAGTAAAATGTTAAAATGAAATGTGGAGAGAAAAGAGTTAAAATTAAAATAAAATAAAAATCTTAATTGTGTGACACTTTTTATTGCATTTCCACGGAGGTGGGGGATATGCTTTCCCATGGATGTACCATGACAAATACTCATCTATCTTGTACTCATCACAAAGATCGTTAACAAAATGATCCCAGAGGATATGAAATCTACAAAGATTGTTAACACTTTATCATGTACTTCCGATCAAGGAAGAGTATCATAAATTCTGCCTAATACCCTTCACTAACCTCCATATCCCTATATCATGTGACCATCATGGGAAAAAATAGGATCTTCATGTTATAGGATTTTGGAGTTAAGGAAAAAGAAAGAAGATGCATTGGGTTGGCCATTTTGTTTTACATCTCAATGAGATACGATTACAATTTTTGAAGAATATCTTTGTAGGATATTTCTCTTTCATCATTTATGATGGACTTAATTGAATCAATTATTCCTTTGACTCTATCATAAATCTATCCCAAACATGGATGACCTATATCAAAAATATGAAAATACTCACAATAGACTAATAAAAATGACCAAGTAACACAATCCCACCACTTGTCATTGAGGATCAAACATTTCACGTTTGTGGATCTCTCAATGTTTTCATGCTTGCATATACCACAATTTTCACCAATAACCATGCCACTCAATGCATTTTTCATCTTTACAAGTCATCTCAAGATGAGTGTGTGTGAGGATAATCGAGACTCAACAACCAAGTAAGAAAAAAATGAATAAAATAAAAAACAAATAAAATGTTAAAAAATCAAAATTCTACAAATTACATTTATAAACTTATAAAATTAATTCAATGATTAAAATTTCCAAAGAATAAAAATAATAGTTACCTTTGATAGGTGTACCTTCAAGAAGCTCCTAAAGATGGATTGGGAGATGTGGTGGTTGCTAATGAATATTTGGATCTGATTCACCTCATAAAATGATTTGATCCAAGAAATTTTTGTGGCCATTTTTATAATATCGGGTTGAGGGAATGAATGACACAAGGTGTCAAAATACGTGCCTCCAAATTTCCTTAACCAAAATTCTTGTAGCTTTGAATTTTTTTGTGTTGTCCATTATAATGTGGACATAATTTAGAGGTCCCACTATCTTAATGGAATCAATGAGGATGTTGAAAATTAATTTGGCACTCTTCACCTTCCTCTCACAAACAAAAACATTAAAAAGTATTTCCCCTTTAGGGAAAATGATAACCACATTGATCAATAGCCTATTTGTCACATCTTTCCATCCATCACAAATAGGTGACACCCATGCTTCAACCCATGAATCCTTTATAGGTTGCGATTAATATTCCACATTTTTTTTTCCAATAATGTGATGTGTACTTTTCATATCATGTGATGTTGTGCCCTTTAAGAAAATCATTGATTGATTGCACTACATCATGTTGGTATGTTGATCTAAAACATTGAAAGGGATGCCACACACATAAATAAAACACCCAACTTATTAGTTGGTTATGTGTATGTCGGGAAAAGATAGGTTCCCAAGTGGGTTTTAAAATATAAGGATCCGATCTAAGTAGACACACGATGTAGATATAAAGACACTCGGTAAGTGCCAATGTCGTAATTCTAGAGGATAGTGATCCTAACCCTATGATAGCTATAGGTTTCAAAGGCATACGATTATGATAAAGATATGTATCCTACTAGGGTTCAAAAATAAGAGTAACTAAGGGGTGGGTAAAGCCAAGGGGTGTAATATAACAAGACAATTAAATAGATCAAATAAAACATACATATAGTCTACTCAATAAAAATGATTGACCAACATACATACAACATACATGTGCAAGATAAAAGAATATGGAGGGTTAGAAATACTTACATATAGCATGTGTGTGACAATTTATGCATAATCATCCCCATAGAGACATCACCAAGAGAGAATCTAAATGAATGGAGAAGAGGAAAAATCAACGAGAAGATATCTAGTTCTAACTAACTATGGTGACCCAAAATGCACAAAGGTTGTGTTTACACCCTAATTAGATTTATGTGAAACCAAATTAAATTTATTGAATTAAGTGTACACTAAATGATGCAAGTGTTAACAACAAGTGATTATTCGATTAGTCAACTTCTAACATTAATTACCGATATCGAATAACACATAAATACTTGCAATTGATATGCTAAAAATATAAGAACTTGAAAAACTAAAGTAGTGAGTGCACTTAGCTAATTACAAATGATTCTAGGAAGTTCTAGGAATATGCACGCTGAAATAGGAAGATATTGATTTATGATGCTTAATTATGGAGATTGTGATTGGAAAATACCCTGGTTTGGGCGTCTGACTCTACAAAGACCGTACCATATGATTATAGACACAAAACTATGTAGGTATCATCAATTTACTATTCCATCAGTATGTTGTTGTATGTATGAATCCTAAGTGAGAAAAGTACACATTGGTGACACTTTCCCTTGTCCCTCTACGTTCTTTGATTGATTTATATTGTGACTCTCTTCTACATCTCTCAATTTTGTATGCACTTCTGTTTAGGTAACAAGGATCCATGTCTGCATGTCTTGTCACACCTTTTGTTTTTGATCTTAGGACACTAACGCCTTGACACTTGTGTCCCTCTTGGGTGTTCCTTTCCTCCTTGTTCTTTTTACACATTTCATCATTTGTGGTCAGCCTTGTTTCTTTTCTTATCCTTATCCCACATTCTTAGTCGGCCTTCGGTGTCACTAATGTCGAAATTCAAGCAAGGGAATCATATATATACACAACATACTAACTATTATTCTGGCTAGAAAATCAAGAGGGACTATCACATTTACATATTACTATTACTACTAAAAGGGAGTGCATTGTGGGATGTATACATTGCATATGAATTGAAGTGCTAAATTCCATACCACACATCTACATTCTTAGATCAAATCTAGCTATAGCCTTTGTTATCTTGGTGTCATTGACATGAGGAAAAACCTAGGCTAAGGACACCATTTCACACACAAGCACAAAGAACTACATGGAGTCTGAGATGTAGTGTAACACTCGGTAATAATTTTACTCATCGGGTGATCACCAAGGTCAATCTAAATTCACATGTTGCATATTTTATTCAGATATAATGTTTTTATGATCTGATGTAGATAGATAGGGTTTGTATTGTAGGTTACAGGTGTTATTGGAACCCTAATGGAGAAATTAGAGAGAAAATGAAAAAATAGAAACGAAGATCTTCCAACCTAGAAAAGATTAGATCCTGAATATTCACATAGTCACAAGCATCCAAAATAGTCACTAACACATGGGGTGTTTTTTTTCTACTAAAGTCACTTTTTTCCAATACAATACTGAGTTCCAAAACCATCAACCAGTTGTTTCGACACTATTTACAACCGATCCTACACATAGATAGTTCTGATCACTTCCAGATCAATCGAAATCGGGTAAGTCTTTATCCCTTTGCATTTACTTAGAGTTAATCAATTTTAGAGACTTGTAAATTGAATATTGTTGTATATAATCACCTAAATATCATTTGTTATAGTAGTTACTCTGAAATAATATTTAATTCAAATTATATTAAATCATTTGGTGAACCCCACTCCTTGATCGAAATCCTTTCCCCGGATCTACACCCCTAATGGCTAAAAATGGTATCCATCCCTAGATCACCTAAGACCTTTATGAACATTGAGAAATTTTTTTCCCACACTGCAAAGAATCTGAATTTCATGATTTCATCAAAAATCCCATGTATCAACCCCATGTTATCCAACAACTCCTTTCATTCCAAGCATCTGATCCTGATAACCTCCCAAGTCCTAATTTTTCTTTGTTTCCCCCATTCAAAAACTTGATGAATATGCCATTTTACCCATTGCGAGACATGATTTTTTCTCCATATTCTCCCCTTGTGCTATGGTAAATGATAACACTAATATAGATTCTTTACATGATGAAATTCTTTCTGAAAATATGGATGATAGTGATTATGATTATGATAATGATGATACACATGTTAATGATGATGTTTCTTGCATTAATATTGTTGAATGTGAATCTATTCCTCATATCTCTTTTGCTCTGAAATTGTTTCCAATGATTTCCATGTTGAAACCAATGCTAATCCTAGTGTATCTCCTATTATTCATGATGATCATACACCAATTGAATCCTCACATAGTACACCTCTAGAGCCTCCACATACATCCCCTTCTTCCACATCCCATTCCCCTCCTCAAGTCCCTATGATCACTCATAATGGAAAGACCCAACCCCTCAATGCACCTCTCACTACCCAAACCATTCCTTTCTGCAAGACATCCTTTCTCTCATGCATGTTGTTGGTGATTTGCAAAGCAAAGTCCATACCCTTACCTTAGAGAGAAAATCCTATTATGCTTCTATTGACAATAATACCATTCATGGAAATCCCATCCCTAAGAAAATTCACAATTCTATTTTTCCTAAGGGTTTCACTATGCCTAATTTATCATGTTTCGATGACACATGCAATCCTTACATCTTAAATATTTTTGATTAGCCATGGATTCATATTCTAATGATAGGTTGTTACTAAAAGCTTTCTGTCATAGCCTTGTAGATATTGCTCTTCAGTGGTATACTCATTTACCTAATGGATCTATTAACACTTATTATGATATGGAGGATGCATTCCTTATAATTTTCAATGGGCCTAAAGTTACATATGAATGCTTACCTTCTTTGCATCAAGGAAAGACAAAACCAATTCTAGATTATATTTTACGCTTTAATTCTTGCATGCACCATTTAATTTTTTAGCCTATTGATCTAGAAATGCAATATATCTTTTTTCGTGGCTTAATTCCTCCTTTAAAAGAAAAGATGTTATATGATACATGTGATTCCTTTACTACTCTTTATTATAAAGTTATTGAATTAGAAAAAGACTTACTTGTGGATCCTGTTATGGTACTTGTTTCTACCTCTTCTACTCCTCCCCGCCTACTAAGTCCTCTCCTCTCCCACCTATTGAACCCCCTTCACAATCACCATCTCCTCCTCCACATAAGCATCCCTCCCCTCCACCAACGACGTCAACATCCACCTAGATCTTCCCCACCTTCCACCCGTGGACCATTATACTTCTCACATGCTGCTAGACCACATGATATCTTACGTACTTTACTTGATAAGTGGTTAATTCATTTACCTTTCAGCTAACACCACCCCTCACCGGTTACACCACCATCGTGACTGCCCTTTTGTAATTTCCACTGCATTAATGGCCATCGTGACAATGATTTTTATGCCCTTCATGATAAAATCCAAAAATTAGAAGATAGGGGTGTCATTTCCTTCCACACAGATCTCATGACCTATCTCTCTCTCATCTTCCACATAAGTGAGCCTCTGCAACTATTAGCTTCTCTCATTCACCACATCTTAAGGTCATCAATCATCCACATCCTCTCGGTTGTCCTGCCTCTTTCCACATCCTCTCAACCTACCCCTATTGTTATTACACCACAATGGATTCCTAAGAATCCCACTTCCGCACCTCCCATTGTTGGCATAGTTTCCTTTGACATCCAATTTGGTACCTACACACATGATCTCATTGTTCCAAATGCTCCTAATGTCTATTTTCGGCCTCTTAATCTATGGTATATGATTCTCATGTCCATATCATTACCCAATGATGCACTCTTGTTCTACGGTTCATACTTGACTACTGAGGGTGTAATTACTAAATGAACCTCATATCACACACATCCACTAAGGGGTAACAGGCTCCCCTCATTTGCACATCTTGGATATCGCAATGCAGACCATCACTTTCACATAGCATCTACACATCTTGGTTTTCTTTACTCTTGTTAGCTTATACTACTTACATATTGCACTTTGTTTCCTATGCTAGCTAGATTCTTAGTATGTCATTATCTTTTACTATACACACATGCACATTCACATGGTATCTTGAGGTGAATGCAAAATTTCTATAGATTCTTATATGATGTATGATGCTCGACACCATTATTTACTAGTCCCCGAGTCTCACCGGGTCATTTACCTTTACTACTCTCATACTCCACACTCATAGGTCCTATTGTTACAATATTTCCTACTTATTTCTTACTATCACTATTCCCGTTTTCACTGATCTATACATACCTTGACATACTACTTATATTTCTAACATGCTAACGAGTGCTTCATGTGTATAATTTGCTTTTTATTATTCTATACAACCATGGTTATATGTAACTTCTTGTTTGATATTGTTTGCAAGATATTCCCTATGTATTGCTTGATCATTGTGTGCTTATGGACACTTCGATGTGATTGTGTTGTGACATTGTGAGTGATGTCCCATGTACGCAACCCACATTTCGCGGTAACTCTCATCTTCATAATTTATTGATACATTATATTCTATTGGATTCTAGTTCCTTTTACACTAACACTTGATTACTATTCCATCATGTTTGTATATGACTTGGTTTCTACCATGCACATCGCCTACCCCTATGAGATATCCAATATACAATATACATATCTGTTTCAGTCCTCTCATTTGGGCCACATCCTCATACATTCATCACATGCACCCCAAATGAGGGGGCAACTATTGGGTGAAAAAATCACCCTCCTAGCAGCAAAAAGCTCCAGAAAAAAAAATCATATTACAGAATTAGAAAAGGCACACAAATATAGAGTCATCCATAACTAGACTTGGATCACAAACATAGAGAAAACATTAGTGCCCGGTAGTAGAGCGGAATGGTGGGAACTTATGTCCCACCTGAGTGTTTGTGTCCTAGGGAAAAAAATAGATAGTTTCTCAGTTCAACATAGTTTCCATCATTTTACACATGGATCTAAAATATCATACATTTGGCTTGATTACAAAATTCATCAATTCGGTGAATTCGGTTACAATTCAGCTACAACTTAGTTACAAATTAGTTACAAATTAGGATGTGCCAATCTATAGTGGCACTTATCATTTGAGAAATGTCATGGAAGGAGATAAAAACATACCTCTCTCCCCAACACTCTTCTCTTTGCATGAGATCGCCAAAAAAACTCATCCTTGGCATGAGATCACCCAAAAACTCACTCTTGGCATGAGATTGCCCAAAAACCTCATCCTTGGTGGCGGGATGCTTAAATATGTGACTTGATGTTTTTTTGATTAGGAATTGATAACTCCCAAACCCATCCAAAAATATCTCCATGATAAACAGGGACAATTTTACATCTATACTCTCTCATACATCGGTGCAATATTTCCTTAGTTATTAATTTCTACTACTTTTGTTTACTTATACATATGTTACTCTAATTTTTCATACACAAGACTTTTAATACTCTCTTTTTCTTCTTTTACGGACCATCCTTTTAAGCAACAAGAAGTAGCTTACAACAACAAGCACAAGCTCTAACAACACACTACTACACATATAATTCACTCATAGGGTCTACCTCCCTTTCCTAGTTACCACACTCCACATTGTGATCAATTCACGCTTCACATGACTACTTGTCCACTTGGCATGCTATCGACTACAATCCTCTTCGGTTTATAAGGTACACATCTTCTATCTACTTTATGTTATTGAGTATTCAATAAACAACATAAAGTGGGGGCAACAGTAAACACAAAACTATGCATGTATCATCACTTTATTATGCCATCGGTATGTTGTTATATGCATGAATCCTAAGTAAGAAAAATACACATTGGTGAAACTTTCCATTGTCCCTCTATGTTATTTGATTGATTTCTATTGTGACTCTCTTCTACATCTCTTAGTTTTGTATGCACTTTTGGTCAGTCACAAGATTCCATGTCTTCTGTTTTGTCACATCTCGTCGGTTTGGTCTTATGACACCAATGCTCACTTATGACACTAGTGCCTAGGCATTCATGTACCTTCTCGGGAGATCCTGTGCTCCTTGTTATTTTTACATATTTCATAATTTGTGATCAACCTTGTTTCTTTTCTTATCCTTATCCCACATTCTTAGTCAGCCTTTGGTGCCACTAGTGTTGAAATTCAAGCATGAGGACTCATATATATATACACAACATACTAACTATTATTCATTTGGTAAATCAAGAGGGAATATCACATTTACATATTACTATTACTACTACTACTAAAAGGGACTACATTCTGGGATGCATACAATACATAGGAAGGAAAGTGCTGAATTTGATATCACACATTTGCATTCTTAGATCAAAGCTAGCTATAACCCGCTATCTTGACATCATTGGTGCAAGGGAAAACCTATGCTAAAGACACCATTTCACACAAAAGCACAAATGACTACATGGAGTCTGAGATGTAGTGCAATTCTTGATAATAAGTTCACTAATCGGGTGACTTTGGGGTCAGTACAACTTCACATGTTACATATTTTATTTAGATCTAGTTTGTTTATGATCTAGTACAAATAGAAAGGTTTTGTTTTGTAGGTTATAGGTGTGATCGAAACCCTAATGGAGAAATACGAGTGATAAAGAAAAAATAGAAGTGAAGATCTTCCTACCCAGAAAATATCAGATCCTGAATATTCACATAGTCATATGCGTGTACAACATTCACCAACGCCTAAGGCACTTTTGTCCTCCCGAGAGTGCTTATGTCTAGTACAATCCTAAGTTCTAGAACCCTCAGCCAACCATCTCAACACTATTTCTATCTAGATATAACACCTAGATAGTCCCGATCACTTCCATATCGGTCGAAATCGGATAAGTATTGGTCCCTTAGCATTTACTTAGAGTTAATCAATTTTAGAGACTTGTAAACTGAATATTTTTGTATATAATCACATGAATATAATTTGTTATAATAGTTACTCTGAAATAAGATTTAATTCAAATTATATTAAATCAACAATCTTGAACCTAATGTACGGTCTTGAACTTGCTTAGATATAAACTCTAAAAATTTCGAGATGGTTGCTTTCTTGGGCCTGTCATCGCTTTTAAACCCTAATATGTGATCATGCTACGAAGCTATTTGAATACTCCGATCATAATATCAAAGCCTAAACATGGATGGGAAGTATTGCAAAAAAACATTAGTTGGGTTGTGGGCTCCCCATGCAATGTAGATGTTGGCACTACTCTAAAAGGCACGAAACCACACATCTTTTTCCACATAACATGTGATATATGAATGAATGCAACTATATTTGAAAACCGTCTTTGACAATGCTTGAGTTGAGTTGGCTTCTTGCTAAAATACTTGGGTAAGGGGTGTTTGAACACTTTTAGATGAGAGGGAATGATGTCTTGACTTGGTAAGAGGCTTTAGGCTGTAGATATTGCTACCCTAATGATTTTAGGTGTGTTATTATGAGATTTAGAGAGCCTTGGGTGTCTTTTCTATGTGTTAGAAGTGAGTGTATAAATATGGTGGGATAGGATTTCCAAGTTAGCAAACAAGGTATTGTTTACTTGCTTATATAGGGTTTTGTAGATGAATAATATAAGAAAAGATGTCCCAAAGAGATTTCAAGACCCACCAAAGAATATGAAATTGAAATCATAGTCAGAGAACATGTCGGTCTAAGATTGTATAAGTTGGAAATGGACAAATATAATATCTTGATCAGACTATACAACCTTAAACAAGGAAGGAAAACATGCAATCTAAAGTTTGGAAGTTGTTACTTGATGTTTTTCTATGGATTTTATGTATTGTGTGGTCATAATTTGATGACATGTCAATGTGCAAGGATAATAGACCTCAAAATATGGTAAGTAGGAATGGTAAGGTTGTATTTATCTTAGCAAGAGTGCATTGTAAAAACTAGTAGTGTCAAAGAGTGAATTTAAAAAATTTGAGTGTCTACATTTCCCCCTTTAAGTATGAAATGAAATTACATGCTTAAATGAAAAGATACTTGAGTGTGTAGACACACTTTTTCTTTGCTTGAAGTTTGTTTTGTAGAATCCTATTGTGTTTGGTGTTGACATGCTCCATGATGAAACCTACAACATAGAGTGTAGTCAATGTCCATGATAAAGAATTAAACTTTAACTCAAATGTAAAGTGTAACATGAAAGATTTGCATTTGCATAAAAATGAAATGAAAGAGATGTAAAAGGAAGGAATACACCTATTTGTTCTATGGAGGGATAAATTACTTGTGTTTTGCTTATGCTTGAATATTTTATTTTCTAAATATTCTAAAGGACTGGTGTAGTCACAAAATCATGCACTTACTATTATTATTATACCGCTAAGTATGTTGTTTTATATATGAATATTGCTTAAGAAAATATTCACTAATTACCCATTCCGTTGTCTAGTCGTCACTAGTTGGTCTTTTTGTTGCTTGTTTCACACATTCATCACTCGCTTGCACAATTTAGATGAGGTTTTAAGGGATCCTATATGTCATGGTTCACTCGGTTGTCATTTGTAGTCTTTGTGAAGGGCACAGGGCACCACAGTCCCCGTCACACACCTTTTTTGTTTTAGATGTTTGAGGTTGGTTTTTACGGTTTTCCTTCCCATCTCCTTAGGTACTAGTCAGCATGTTGGGTCATTAGTGTAGAAATTTGAGCAAGAGATCCCTATATAAACACAACATACACACTATCTTAAGGGATGACTATTTCTACTAAGGGCTAGCTATCTACATAGAGAAAGGGACTACATTTGGGAACTATTATGCATCACACACTTTGCATAGGAAGGGGAGTTTATTCTATTCCATCCACCATTTTACATTTTATCTAGCTATTTCCCACTAATTTGACGTTATTGATGCTAGGCCACCCTAGGCACATTATTGCACACAAAAGAACATAGAACTACATTGGATTTGAGATGTAGTGCAACGCTCAGTCATAAGTCCATCCATTTGGCAACTAAGGACATTCCGACCCATTCATTTGCATTTTTAAGGGTTTTGATGCTTTTATATGGGGTCTTGTAGGTGATTATTCATTGGAGATTTACAACGACACCAACGAACCAAGTGTGACACCAACTTGACCAAAGGAAAATTATTATATAGGCTTAGTGACCACACGGACTCGGATTCTAAGCTATTCCATAGAATAGAGCACCCAAATTCTAGACCAGAGTGCCCTAGGCACCCATGTCCTTCCCTAGGCGCCCCGGTTTGGACATTTGGGCCATTTGTCTCTGCTTTACTTCTTTATGAGGTTCGTTGTGACATCCTATTATGCCATTTCATCACTCTGCTCAGTCCTAGATCACTGTGAGGTAAGTCCAAATCAGGTCAGTACCTTTCCCCTTTCATTTCATTTCATTTTATTATTTAACATTTACATTTCAATATATTTCAGTCATTGCATTGTTGTACTTCTTAGATTCTTAATAAAATCCATATTTTATAGAATCATTTTGGTGAACCTATAGATTATAATTTTTTTCCCTAGGATCCACAACAACCCTAAATGGCTATGGATAGATCATCTTCTTCTCACTTCATCATGCATCATGTGAGTGTTAATCCCATCTACGATGAGGCCACCATCACTTGAACTTAATTCCCTATATCGTGATGTTACTATATTAGATCATATTCAACAACTCTTAGCCAACGAATGCCATGTACCTACTAGCTTTGAAAATTCTACTATTGGCATTGTTTTTGATCTGATGAGCTTCACTTGTTGTACACCATGTTATATAATTAGTCATGACCCTCTTTTGACATTTCTAAGGAAGTTCTAGATGATTCTATTATTGATTTCATGTTCGGTCTTGATAGTGGTACATCTGTGCATACTTGATTCTCCTCCTACTAAGACCAATACTATAGCTACATATCACGATTCTCCTATTTCTAATACTACTTCTCATAATCCATCATGTACTAATTCACATACTCCATACTATGTCAACGATCTAATTGCGACATGCTTAATGACATATTCATATCGAGTCTCTACCTAATTACGATGAAGTAATTGATGGTCATGATTCTACTACTCTACATACTGTTGAGTGTAAGTCTCCCACTCCTTTTCATCTTCTCTTGAGGTTGTATCTAATATTGTGCATGAGTCACCTCCATCCATCACTTCATCTACTCCTACCACTTCACCTCCACCTATCACTTCATCTCCTAAGGATGTTTCCGATGCTATTCCTACCCATTCCATGGATCTTCCATGTTCTCTATCACATGTAGCTTCTTCGACGCCTATACCTATTGTTCCTTTAGCATCGGAATCTCCCTGTCTCCTCTAGATGTACCTATGATTACTCACAATGGAAAGTTACAACCGCTTAACACATTATTGCCATCTTCTACTATCCCTTCATAAGATATCTTGTCTCTCATGCATGTTGTGGGTCAATTAAAATCTCAAGTTCAGTCACTCACATTAGAAAGCAAGGCCTATTATGCTTCCATTGATAACAATTCATTGCATGGTAACCCTATTCCTAAGAAGATCCATAACTCAACATTTCCTAAGGATTTTATCATGCCTACCTTTTCATGTTTTGATGGTACTAGAAATCCCTACCTACATCTCAAACATTATTGTATGGCTATGGCTTCATATTCTAATGATCAATTATTTCTTAAATCCTTTCGCCATAGTCTCATTGATGATGCTTTGCAATGGTATACTCACCTACCATTTAGATCTATTAGCACATATCATGAGATGGAGGAGGCTTTCCTCCATCGCTTCATCATCAACAATGGCCCTAGAGTTACCTATGATCATCTACCTACTTTACATCGGGAAAAAAAAACCTATCATGGACTACATCTTACGGTTCAATGCTTGCATGCACCAATTAGAATTTCATCCTATTGATCTAGAGAAGACATTTTTATTTTACCGTGGTTTGATTCCTACACTAAATTAACACTTGTAATATGAAACATGCGAATCATTCACACTTATATGTTATAGATTTATCAATCTAGAACAAGATATCCCTGCCACAAATGTTATAGATCCTCCACCTCTAGTTACTATTGCTACACCATCTAGTTCTTCTCCATTAAAATCGGTTGAGCATCCCACATGATCTCCATCTCCTCTCTCATAATAAAGATCAACCTATTTCATCAAAGAAGCATCCTTCTTCTCTACTCAAGTGACGAGGATACACCACACTCTTCTACACCTGTTTTGTGTGAGACAATGCATTTATCTCATCACGCTTGACCACATGATGTGCTGCGTGTTTTACTCAATGAGAATTTAATTCGCTTACCTTCTAACCAACATCATCCACAACATCGTTTACAACGTCAACATGATCAACCATATTGTAATTATCACCATATTAATGGCCATAAGGATAATGATTACCTAGTCCTTCACGACCATTTGTAACAATTAGAGGATAAGGGCATCATCTCCTTTAGCCCTCACTCACATGAGCGGTTCATGTTTCCTCTCCCTTGCCAATGAGCTACTAATTCAATTGAGTTATCTACTCCTAGTGCCAACGTTATTGTTGGTCCATCGCCACAGTCACCACTCATGCATTCTTTCCATGTGTCCATCCATCGTTGCACCATTGAATCTACCTCATCCATCTCATCCATATTATATATCTCATCCATCACATCATGCTACTATTTCACATTAGCTTCCACAACCCTTGGAATTCACACCTCCCTCTGTTGCTCCATATGACATTCGGTTTGGCTTGTACACTCATGTGCTCGCTATTACACACGCTTCCACCACTTCGTGCCGCCTCGGTCTCACGGTAGGTGATTATTATCACCTCACCCCCAATGACACACTCATGTTATTACGGTTCTTACATGAATATTAAGGGATATATTACAATAATAACCTCTCTTCATGCGCTTTATCGATTCATCTAGTGCACCCTATCAAATCATTTCCCGATGATGCACTCTTGCATTACATGGTTCATTATTGACTATTAAGGGGTCTTATCTAAATGAACCTCATCATATATATGCTGGGGGAATCACTAATCTTTCCCCCTCTTCATCCTACTAACATATGCTTCATTACACTATAACGACTATATTTCGATCATTCATCACAATTACATTTCCACAATCATATTACATACATCATTCATTATCATCTACATTATATCATCATCACATTACTCATTACTCATTACAAATCAATTCAACCAATACAAATGATATTCAAACACATCAAGAATCATATATAAGTAACATCAATCACACATCATCATAATCAATACAAAGTGAGTATACTCATCATAGGCCAAAATACGTATATATATATATATATATATATATATATATATATATATATATATATATATATATATATATATATATATATATATATATATATATATATATATATATTGAGTACAACCAAAGTTACAAAAACATCTCATAGCTGGGGGGCAACTTCCTTACATCAAATACATCAATAAAAATCATATCTCATCATCAATATCACTATTTGGTAATCCAAGTTCTCTAGAACTAGAAGCCTCGCCACTAGCTCGACGCTGCTGATCGCAACCCCTATACCTCTCCACCTGCCTATGTTGTAGTGTATTCTTTGTAGAATCCTCCGATAAGTGACTTTATAGTGTGATAAATTGTGTAAACACATCCTACACAAATATACCACCACTTCTTTGTCTCTCTCGCTTGTCGTGTCTCTTCACGTGCCTCTCGTCCGTCTTACTTAGTAGCACAATACATGTTGCTGCTGCTATAGCTACCAACTCAAACAAATGGGCATGCTCTCCCACAATGTCATCCATATGCTCTAACATCCCTCCACCCGAAAGTATGTCCGTCACACATTCTCGTGTCAATGTGTGGATATATGTGTCCACAATCAAGCTCTAATACTCGTCAATGCAAACAATAACATAAAACATTAGGAAACCATAACTATCATGTAAGAAAATAACCAATCATATAATACAACTATCTAGATACTAACGCTTTGCTATCTCCACTGCTACATTGTCGAGGGCATGTGCTTGCCCCTACACTCATCCATGTGGTAATCCCACCGCATCCATAAACAATGGAAATAATAACACCCATCGATGTGTTGTCCACTATGTATAGTATGCCTCTGTGCACCCCATATCATCTGTGTCAATCGGCTCTATGGTTGCATCAACCTCATTTGGCTTGGGAGGTACTAGCTTTTGCTCTCTCTGTGGGCCTTGGTCTATCTTTGACACCCTCTAGATGATCTAATGGCTTGTAACCACACATATGGATCAGGGGCACATCTTGGGCCATACCAAACTATCGAGATACCCACTCCACTTAAAATAAATCACTCACACTTGGAAACCGATCCTCTAAACACATAGTCCTCCGTATGCATCATAACTCTACAAGATCCTCTAAAATCCTCCATAATCTTGGTATGGCCTCCATATCATTGGCTCTAGACCTATATGATCTATTAAGGCTCTATAAGTATTAGTATCCATCCTCTCGCCCACGTACTCCAACCAATATCCTAACAAATATGTCTTGTCTAGCCCACTTTGCTTGCGGACAACCAAATGGCCTTAATACTACTATATGCTCATAGGCCCATTCATGCAACAAAGTAGTATCAAAAATACTACCTCCATGCTCCTCCTGTGTGAATATGTAGAGATATCTATATAGGTGGGCCAACACACACCATGCCTATGCATACATAGTATGCTCCTATATTTGTTGGAAAATATCACACATCTTATATAAGATGCCCACACCACCTCCCTCCAATGTAATAGATGACACAATAAACATGGCTATAAAATTCCGTAAGCACAGAACCCCTGACCTCAAAATTATATCCAAAATAATATGGGCCTCGGCAGACACTCGGGTCCCAAAACAATACCGCCTAGCGACCCACATCTGTCTCTCCATATTCTCCACAACCATGACGTGTACCCTCTCCTCGACAACCAATAATTGTAGTATGTGATATACATCCGATAGTATAATTTTCATCTCTCCTTTGGGTAGCCAAAATGTACAAGTATCCAAACACCATCTCTCACATATAATAGTCAACATAGGCATATTATGGGGCACACCCCCCATCGTAGCTATGTGCCGAAGATGACACATCCATAACCTCCTAATCATCATCCGATAAACCTAACCCAAGAAAAGTAATCAAATGGCAACCCCGCGGAACTCCCTCAAATGGATATCCCTCTACACAACACCAAACAACACCAAGCAATGTGTTAGAAAACTATACATAGGAAAATATACACATTTACGACATTACTACACAAGTAAAAATCACATTTACACCTCTTAGGGTGACTTACACACTTTACTGGTGGGCGCCTGTGAGTAGGACACCAATGCCCAAGACTGGGTGCTCCTATCTCGAGGGTCACTAACACTTTTAGCACTCTTATCTAGGTCTTCAATGTCGAGAAAAACAAAATCCCAAAATTTGTAAACATTCACTAAAAATGACCACTGCACATGCTTTTTTAGGAAAAAAATCACACTTACCTATTCCATTGTGTATATGATGCCATGGCTAGGTCGTGGTTCTCTAAATTGTGACATGTGTGTATAATTAGAGCTCACTCTCACACTCACGCAAAAGACAAATGAGTTGACTAATCACTTTTTCAATTTACTATTTATAGTCACTTTTCATTATTTATATGACTACGACTATGTGCTTTGTTTGAATAACACTTTGATTATCCAGGTGACAAATTTCCTATGGAGTAGGGAGCGGGAGTAGGAGTGAAGAATTTGAATTTGGGAGATGGGTGGGAAATTTACGTGGACTTTATGGATCCGGCGGTTCTTGGGATGCGGAAGCAACACATGATTTCATCGGGTAATGCCGAAAAGGATGGGCCCATGGAGGAGACCATGTGGGCTGAAAGGTTGGTGGGGAAGAGATTAGACAAAAAAACCTTTGAAGGGATGGAGCCATCGAAAGAGAAGGGGTGCCTCTCTCTTCAGGTTCTAGATATCTTCTTAGACAGAGTAGAAGCTTCCATGGAAAATGCATTGTTTGCGAAATGCTTGGGTTTATGCCCCAACATTGATCTGTTTTGTAGTTGGGCTAAGAGAAGATGGGCATCGAACGGAGCTAGAGGTAATTGTGTATGCAAATGGTTATTTTTTGTTTCCCTGTCAAGTAAATAAAATTTGGTTAAAGTATTGTCTAAGGGACCTTGGTTTATTGGGAAGTCTCATGTGGTTATCCAAAAATGGGAACCTGCTTTCAATCCTTTTGAAAAATTTGTCTCTTGAGTTCCCTATCTGGGTTCATCTTCCTAGTTTTCCCCTTGAGTTTTGGGAGCCGAATTCCTTATAGGAATTACCAAAATTTTGGGGTCTCCTATAGCGATTGATCCTGTTACCAAATCCAAGACTAGATTAACTCATGCTATATTTTGTGTCAATATGCATCAAGAGGAAAATTTAGAGGGTAATATCTAAATTATTTCCAAATTGGGTGATTGGAATCAAATATTTGAATATGAACCTTCTCCATTTACATGAAGAAAATGTAAATATGTAGGGCATGATTTAGGGGTTTTCCCCTTAAAAAGAAAAAATAGGAATCAAATCCCAAAATCCCTCTATAGAACAATAGTAAAGAGACTTAAGAATGGAGGTAGGTTAGTAAAAATGGTAAAGTTGTTAGTCCGAAAAAGGGTCCTAAGATGGAGGTCCCCAAAGAAGACAAAACCACATCCCCAAAGTCCTCAGAGACTTATGGGAGAGGGGTTTCTCAATAAGGAAGATCAGGAACAAGAATGTACAAGAGAAAGTACAGGTGGAGGATATTTCTTCCCCAATATTGAAAAGGTTGAAATAAAGTTTTTCTCTAATCTGAAGGAAACTATGCTTTGAAGGTGGCTCTAAGGCCCTCACTGGAGGATATTTTGTCTATCGGATATAGTTATTTTGGTCAGAGGTAGGATGATATTGTCATAACCTCAAATGCTTTTGAGATACTGATGAGGGAAGAGGTTCCAGATATGCTGGAGGTCATGTCATCTCTAGTCACACCAGTAAACAAAAAAACCAAACACACGAAGTAACACCAAGAGATGTGGGAAAGGAATCAACATCTAAAGGGAGGAAGACAAATAAAGAAATAAGAGAAACATCAACTAAGAAGGAAGTGGAAAAGGGCATACAAAAAACCCTTTGGGGTGGCTTTCTCCCAAACAAAAAGAATAAATGATTGTGTTATCATGGAATATAAGAGGGTTGAAAAACCCTAAAAACATAGACTTATGAAGGATCTTAGGAAATAAACACAAGCTGACATTATGTTGATACAGAAACTAAGATGAGTCTTGATAGATTTAAAGAGGTTAGTAGGGTTATCTGGAAAGAAGGACATTGAAAGGGTGAGTTCTACTGGGGCTTCAGGGGTATTGTGACCATCTGGAATCTGGAGGTTATTAAGGGTGAGTTTCTAATTTCTTCCCCTTGTCATGTGGCTATAAGTTTCACAGAGATTGAATTAAAAAAATGGATTGTGTCTAACATTTATGCTCCTAACTCTATTGGAGGAAGGAGGAAGTTATGGGAAGATATTTTTGGTTTCAGACTTCTCTTTAAAGATGTGGATTGGATTATTGGAGGAGATTTTAATATGCCTCTTTATCTTCGATATATAAAAAAGGGGGTACTATCTCTTATACTGATAACATGGAGGATTTGGCTGATTTTCTAATGAGGAATGATATGTTTGACCTTGATCTGGGTGGTTCCAAATTTACTTGGGCCAATAGAAGAACTGGGACTGATCTTATCCAAATTAGGCTAGATAGGTTTGTTGTTAGTCATCAGTGTATGATAAACCAACTTTACTCATTATCCTCTCTTCCTAGGATTGGTTTGATCATAATCCGATTCTTCTGAAGTTGGGAATGGACCTACTAAAGAAAGATAAACCATTCATATTTGAAAATATGTGGTTGGAGCACCTAGATATTCACAATAGGATCCAAGAATGGTGGGAGGTGCAGGTGCATGGTGTCTGATGTTTAGATTGACATTTAAATTGAAGCATGTTAAAAACAAACTCAAAGTGTGGAATAAGGAGACATTTGGTAATATCTTTCAGGAAAAAAGTAGGATTGCAGAGGATTTGAAACTATTGAGGAGATGATGGAGGAATATGGTCTTAACCCAACCCTTAAGGAATAGGAACAAAAGTCTACTCATTGAGTTTCATGATATTCTAGCCAAGGAAGAAGTCTACTGGAGACAAAAGTCTAGGGTGAAATGGCTAAAAGAGGGTGATAGAAATACTAGGTTTTTCCACTTCACAACTACTACAAAGGCCAACCTTCTTAAAATTAATGAAATTAGGTGAGATGATGGTGAAATTACTAAGGATGAGAATGAAATCAATGAAACTGTTATTAATTATTTCAAGGACCTCTTTCTCCCAGGACCTGTCTCAGAGATTGCTACTTGGAACAAGGCTCTTGACGTTATTTAGAATGTTATCTCACATCAAGATAATAAAGATCTTTCCCTTATTCCTAGTGAAGAAGAAATCAAGTTTTTTTTTTGATATGGAACCGGATAAATCTCTAGGGACCGGATGGTTTTCTGGCTTTTTTCTTCCAACATTTCTAGGAAGTGGTTAAGAAGGAGGTGGTGGAAATGGTCCAAGAATTCTTCAAATCTAGGAACCTCCTTAAACAAATCAATAATACCTTTCTAGTTCTCATTCCTAAAATGACAAGAGCTAAGGATATAAAGGATTTTAGACCTATCATCTTATGTAACACCAACTACAAATTGATCACCAAAATCATCTCCTACAGGATCAGGAAGGTGCTTTTGAAGTTCATCTCTCTCAATCAGGGAGCCTTTGTTCCTGGTAGAAAAATCCTGGATAACATCATTGTTATTCAAGAGGCCATTCACTCGGTGGAAAATTCTAGGTAGATCAGCTATGTTAGTCAAGTTAGATATGCAAAAATCATATGACAGGTATCTTGGTCCTTCCTCTGAGCTATCATGGTCAAGATGGGTTTTGTGACCTCTTCATCAATATGGTAATGAATTGTATTTCCACTACTAGCTTCTCTGTTATTGTCAATGGAAATCCTGAAGGTTTCTTCCAAGTGGGGCGTGGTTTGAGGCAAGGTGATCCCCTCTCCCTTTTCTCTATATCATTATAGTTGAAACCTTGAGTAGGTTATTTAATCAAGATTTATCTCAAAACCTCATTCAAGGGATTAAAATTTCTAATGGCTTACCTCCTATTTGTCTTAATCAATTTGTGGATGATAATTTCCTTTTGGGGAAATTTTCTATCCAAGAGGCCTCTAACTATAGGAAGGTGTTGAAGGATTATGAGATGGTCTCCGGGAAGTTGGTTAACTTTCATAAAAGTGTTGTCTTTTTATAAATGTGGAGGAGAAATTTCAGATCAGATTAGCTTGCATTCTTGGATGTAGAATAAAAACCTTTCCAGATTCCTACTTGGGAATGCCCCTCATCCATAAGAAGTTGGATCCTTCTATTTGGAACACTTTGATAGAGAGAGTTAATAGAAATCTTACCACATGGAAAGGGCTCTTCTTACCTAGGTAGGTAAGATTCAACTCCTTCAAAGTTCTCTTCAAGGAATCCCTATTTACGTTATGTCTCTCTTTAAATTTCCTGCAAAAATTATTGATGCTTTGGAAAGGATCCAAAAATGGTTCTTGTGGGCTGGAGTGGAGGAAAATTTTAAATATCCCCTTGTGGCATGGGATAAAGTCACTAGACCTAAAAATTATGGGGGCCTGGGTCTAAAGAATATCAAATTAATGAATGAAGCCTTGATAGCTAAAGCTGGTTGGAGGATAATAAAAGGAAGGACTTTGGGTGGAAATTATCAGAAAGAAATATCTAAGGAATATAGCAAATGGAAACTTTCTTTATGCAAAATGATCTTCCTAATGGTTCCACATTCGGAGATCCTTTGTGGCTTCTAAGGAGATTTTGAGTAAGGGTATTAAATGGAACATTGGGAAAGGAAATAGAATCTCCTTCTGGAAGGATTTTGGATTGAGGATAAACCCTCTTGCTATGGAGGAGCCTTGGAAAATTGTTTCTCAATATTTAGAGGAAACTGGTAAAGTTTGGGTTCAGGACTATTGAATGATAGTAATGAGGGGCCTAAATGGGTTACTATTGTTCCTCCCCCAAACTATAATGGAGACTTACAACCCTTCACAAAATTAATACTAAACTCAGAAATTTTCATATTCCTAGATTCCAATATCAAGAAGACTCTGTCATTTGGAAAGAAGAGGAGTCTAAAATTTTACGGTCAAATCTGCATATCTTCTAAATTTTAAAGATTCTGTCCAAAAGGAGTATTGGAATATACTTTGGGTGAAAGATCTCATACCCAAGGTTAATATATTCTATTGGTTGGTGGTCCAAAATAAGATCCTTATGGTGGATAATCTAAGGAAGAGAGGCATGGTTATCCCCAGTAGATGTCCTTTATGTGGCAAGCAGAGGAAAGTGTTAACCATATTTTTTTTGTGTCCTTTTTCTCAAGTGGTTTTTCTTCTGTGATGGAGATGTTTCAGATCCAGTGGTTACAACCTAACACCATAGCTGACTTATTCTATAATGGGAGTGTCCTTTCATATTTCCTGTCTTGGTGGCTTCTTGGAGGATGGCACTTCCCCACTTCCTTTGGAGTTTTTGGAAGGCTAGGAATGATATTATTTTTAGAAACCAGAAAGCTAATATCAAAAAGGTTAGTGCTCATTGTTTCTCTTCCATCAAATAAAACATCAAAATTTTCAAGGGAAAGATTAAAGCTTTCATGTCCTAGAGTGGAGGCGAAGTCCTCAAACAATTCATCTTTAGTCCTCCCGATGTTAAAATGACCAAACTAGTAATTAAATGGTCTAAACCGGAGGAAAAATTGGTTTAAGCTAAACTTTGACGGTGATTTGAAGGGAAACCATGGTCAAGTGGAGGAGGGGGATTATTAGAAACCATGAGGGTGATTGGATTTTGCATATGTTGGGTCATTGGGTCTTCAAAGCAACAATGTGGTGGAGGCTAGAGCTTTATTGTGGGGGGTTAACATAGCCAGGGAAAAGGGTGTTAGACATATTCAAATCATAAGGTGACTCATTGCTCATTGTGAATGCCCTTAAAAGGAATCTCATCCAGAACTGGACACTTGAAATATTTTACAGATGTTAGGGAACATCTTAAAGCATTTGAAAATTATAGTATCACACATACTCCCCGTAATGGTAATAAATGTGCAGATAAGTTGGCTAACTTAGGGTGTATAACAATGATTTAAAATTTTGGGTGAAGGGAGATGAAATCCCTTATCTATTAATAATATTATTCACCATGATAGGTCATAATGTAATTGTTTCTTGTCACACGAGGGATATCACTTTTTGTGCTTGTCAAGGTAGGGAGCTTAAGTGTTGTGGAATCAATACAAGGATTTTCATTCATTTCAAACCTTACAGAATTATTGTGACTTGGTTTGGTGTTGGAGGGTAAACAAAGAAGCCATGGGTGGTGATAGAGTTCATGTCAACCTTCAGTCATGGGGCTATCGTTAACAATCCTTCAATGTGGCATATGCTTAGAATTGGGGGCTTCAGGAGTATATCTCCAAGCTGAAAGGGCATGACCCTCTCTCACCATGGAGTTTAGAAAGGCCTAGAATAATGGAAGGGTTGTTATTCGGGGATGGAAATGGAGATTTCAAAGCAGTTTATTGCCTAGGTTACGGGCATGGACACACAGGGACTCAAGATCTTCAAAGATCGGAATCACAGAGACCATGAAATCAACACTTTTTTTAAAGGTAAGGAAAGAGTCTATTTTCTTACTAATGGCATTGCTAGGTCCTATATTCTAGGGTGTGGAAAGAAGTTTGTTATCATATTATGTGGTATATCACTCTCGAAGGAAATTTTTAAGATATACACGCACCACCTATCTCTGCTAAATATGTTTAGGCATCGGGTTATGTTGAGCATTCCTTTCTTTTTATTCATGTCACTCTCGGTCTATGAGGGATTTTCAAAATGGGAAGCTAGAGGCTCCCATTCATGAAGGGATTATTCTTCTTTTGTATCAAAATGGAAAACCCATCTTGCCTAAAGGAGGTTGCTATTAGTAGTGGGTTTGAGGATGATATCACCTTGGCGGAATGTTTGGCCAAGATGTGCATGGGTAAGGGTCCCCAAAACAGGATGAGGAGGAGGCGAGCCTACAGACTAGGGTTCTAGAAGGATAGTGGCAATGAAGGGCCTTCTAAGGGGAAAGGTAAAGTCTATGAGGAAGAGGGTCGAATTATGAGAATATTAACAAAAAATGCAACATTTGGAGATGATTGTGCAGGTGATGGAAGAGGCCAACTCAGACATGAGGGATGGGATGATTGATTGCATTGGTGCATCCAAAAAGATCTACATGTTACAAAAAAACATAAGAGGGGATGTCTTGGAGTTGGAAAAATTGGTCAAGGATATGAGGAAGAGACTAGAAGCTATGTAATTAATCTGAAGAATAGATAATTCCAACTTAGATTGAGCAATCGAGGAGGATGAAGGTGGGAGGAGAAACTCGAAAGATCCGGAGTGCAAGCATTAACATGAGGATCCCCAAGATTCTGACAACCCCTAAATTTCACAAGATAATTTAGTTTCTTGTTCTTTTGGTTTGGACTGTTAGTGGACTTCTTTCGAATTATGTCTACTTGTTTTGCAGACTGTTTGTTTTTGTTCCATCTGGTTGTTGGTTTCTCTTTGGACCTTCTTTCTCTTGAGTTAAGTTTGTTTAACTCTTTTTGGTCATGTCTCTCTTTTTGCTTGTTACTGGGTGCTTTCATGATGTATCTACTCTTGTAAGGCCTCTGGGATCCGATCCATGTTTATTACCTAATAGAATAAAAAAACTTTTCATTATTCACTCTACTATGGTCATACTTCACATTCGCTACTCAACTAACACACGTCGCACGATTTTGCCAATATCTTGAGTGTTTTTACTCCGATTTCTATCCCGTTTGCGCCATTCTCTTCAGAATTTCACCTACTATCGTATTATACATATGACACACACACAATATTTCTATATGCAGTTTTCCTTCACTCGATATTTACACATCTTCGTGATACTTATTCTACATTATCTATTATTGGGCTTACTTTCACCGAAAGGGGGAAATACGATTGAGATCATCCTATAATTCCCCTTACATCACTACTTTTTCATTCAACATCACTAATTTTTATTTTTTGAACATTTACTAATACACCATGCAACATTTCATCATTTTCTATTAATCCCCCTAATGACCTAACCTGGGGAAACAAGTGTAAAATCTCTCTATGAGTAAACCAATCAATCAATCAACCAATCAAATATGTTCAAACCTATAAAAATCAAAATCACACCATTCAATCGACACAATACAACATATTCGGCCTCCCAGATGACCTAACTTGGGAGTTACATTTGGCCTCCCAGATGACCTAACTTGGGAGTTACATTGTTATTTTCCCATGATGACCTAACATGGGAAGTTATTCTACATTTTTTTTTTCTTCCAGATGACCTAACTTGGAATCCATCACACATTGTGGTGACACCCTTGGAGTGGGGGAAATGAGACATCATTTCCTTTCCTATACTTGCTCCTATATGGGTCAACACGTTTGATCGAAATCTTTGGATCCAAAATCACTGAAAATTTGATCTGAGTCCATCTGCAATGACTAGATATTTAGGATGTAGTTAAAGGTTGGAGAATAACACACCTTTCTCCCTACACTCTTCCTCTAGCGACAGGATTCCTAGATCCTCCGATTTTCTATACACACACTATCGAGGTTGGAATTGATCGCTCCTACCCCACCATATTATCATCATACAACATTTGAAATCATCAATCATTCAACATTACAATCATCACTCTCATTTAGTGCACTTCATCATGGTTTTTCATCTCTCACTACGCTGCATGGATCAACATGATGATCCATGGTTCGTCATGCTATATGTTCACATTCGACACGCTCTTCTACCACATCTGCGCATTCTTTTACAACATGGGATTCTTTGGATTTCTATCAGGTACGTATATCTAACTACTTTATGTTACTGAGCTTTCTCTCACCAACATAAAGTGGGGAAAAATGTAGTCACAAAATCACACACTTACTACTATTATGATATAGTCAAGTGTATTGTTTTATAAATAGATCTTGCGTAAGAAAAGTATTCACTAATGACCCATCCCGTTGTCTAGTCATCAATCTTGTTGGTCTTTGTTGTTGTTTGTCTCACACATTCGTCACTCACTTACACAGTTTCGATTAGGTTTTAGGGGCTCCTATTTGTCATGGTTCACTCAATTGTCATCTCTAGTCTTTGACTAGGGTGCCTAGATAGGGATTAGGGTGACTGTGGCGCCATGGTCCTATTTTCTAGGCACCTTGGTCCTCGTCACACATGGTTTTGTTTAAGATGTTTGAGGTCGGTCTTTATAGGTTTTCCTCCCATCTCCTTAGGTACTAGTCGGCATGTGGGGTCATTAGTGTAGAAATTTGAGCAAGAGATCCCTATATAAATACAATATACACACTATCTTAAGGGAAGACTATTTCTACTAAGGGATAGCTATCTACATAGAGAAAGGGACTGCATTTGGGCACTATTTTGCATCATACACTGCATAGAAGGGGAGTCTATTCTATTCCGTCCACTATTTTGCATTTTATCTAACTATTTCCCGCTACTTTGACGTCATCGATACACTAGGGCACCCTAGGCACATTATTGCACACAAAAGCACATAAAACTACATCGAGTTTGAGATGTAGTGCAATGCTCAGTCATAAGTCTTGCCATTTGGCAACCGAGGATTGTCTCAACCATTCATTTGCATCTTTCTTTTTTAGGGTTTTGATGCTTTTATAAGGGGTCTTATAGGCGATTATTCATTGAAGATTTATAGCGACACCAATGAACTAAGTGCGACACAAACCGACTAAAGGAAAATTATTGCGAAGGCTTAGTGATCACACCAAACTCGGATTCGAGCTATTCCACAGGACTGCAGTGCCCAAATTCTAGACTAGAGTGCCCTAGGCGCCCTTGTCCTTCCCTAGGTGCCCAAGTTTGAATAGATCTATCTCTGTTGTTTCTTTCGAGATTCGTTGCGACATCCTATTCTCGCCATTTCATCACTCGATAAGTCCCAAATCACTACAAGGTAAGTCCAAATCAGTTCCGATTACCTTTCCCTTTTCATTTCATTTCATTTTATTATTTAACATTTACATTTCAAGATATTTCAGGTCATTACATTCTTTGTACTTCTTAGATTCTTAATAAAATCCATATTTTATAGAATCAATTGGGGCCAATCCCCAAATGTTCCGAGGAGAAAATAGAGTGTTAGGTGCATGCAACCGAACACGGAATACCGAGGAGAGAATAAATAGAATGAAGTGTTGAAACACCCCGCTAAGGAAGAAGACCACACATTAAAGTTATTCAATAACTTGGATATCTTCCCCTTTAAGTGCAAGAGGAAAAGAAACTCTACCTATGAAGAACTTATCCACTTTAATACTTTCCATAACCCCACATACCAAACCACTATAAATGGATCTATCCCTGATTATGTAAATAAAGACAAACAATAGAAAGAGAATGAGTGCTCGCATACCCTTCCTATGTGCTACTCAACTGAGTAGAAATTATAATGTACTGAAATGTTGACAGAGAAAGGAAGTTCATGCCCCCAAGATTTCTAAAAATCTAGTAGAAACTGAATGTGATGGTGAAGTAATTCATGCCCCTGTAATTGTATGAATTGGATATGAAACTATGTAAAAACATATAACTGGAGTTGAAAATATGAAACTATTAAGAAAATTGATGTAATTGTCCCCTGGGAAAAAACGTGTGTTGCACTAAAAATCAGACTATCGGAAAATTTTCCATCTGACCCCATATGACGATATTTCATGGTCGAGAAATCATCTTAGTCCATGTATTTTGGCCGTGACACATTTTTTTCTTGATTATGTTTTGGGTCGGTTGGTATGAGATACTACCGTTTAAAGATCCATCACTGTCTGATTACAAAATATATTTTTAAAGTTTCTTTCCCATAGTTTTCCACTCCTTTATTTATTTAAATGGTCTTATTTTGAGTATTCGCCAAGTGGAATATTTAAAGAGATAAGGATATTTTGTTTGATAATAAAGGTATTTAAAACAATGTGCAAAAGTAACATTGAAGTAAATCGGTGAATTTGGCAAAATGGGGAACATTGAGAATTGTTCCCATTTTATATTTGTTCATGAAATGCCCGAACTATCCGATTTTAGCATTGCAAGGAGGTCCTATGCGGTTAAGTCAGGTATTGATGGAACTCGAGGAACAATTCTGTTGTGCCCCGCATTTCTGAAAAGCCGGTCGGCTAAATCGGTATGACCCTTCATCATCCCAACGGATGTTAAAGGCCTTGATGTGGATCACCAGTTTAGGAGTGTAGAATGCAGCAAAATCTCTGTATCTTCCACCAGCTTGTGCAATGAACAACCAAAGGATTCAGATGGTGGATGGTTCAAGTCTTGAATATTTGGATGATGCATTTCAAGTCCTGTCCCTGAAGCTTTGTATGGCAAAATTACGACATAAAGATAATTTGAAAGAAGCATTTAACAAGGAGCGCTTTAGGCTCCGGGCCTCCCAATCGAGTAATGAAACGAGCATATGCAAAATTAAAGCTTGTGAAAAGCCGACATGAGGAAAGGATTAACCTTACTGAGGAAGCATTCAAACAAATATACAAAGAGCTTCCTCGAATGGAAGTGCTTACTAAAAATCTTGGACTAGATACATTTGAGAAGGGCGTTATCCTTATGCTCACTGCTGTGTCAATATCACCGGTTGTGAAAAGTATATTTCGAGGTGACACCGGAGATGGTTTTACTTTTTATTATTCAAGTAAATGCTTGCAGGTGAAAGATTTTCTATCAATCTTCTTTGACTCCTTCAAGGAACTGGTTTTGGCTCGTACACACTTCCATAAATCAAGCATACTTGTCTCTAGAGGAGTGATTAGTTTGAGGAATGCCAATTACACTCATGGAAGTGGGGATTTAATGGACCAGCAGGTAGATCTAGATCGCCGTATTTTGGATTGGATTGTAGGTCTTGACATTGAAATAGATGAGGTCATTGAAGTAAGCCATTTGTACAAGCCCAAGGTGTCAATGTGAAAAGTTTCTCTTCCAGATGAGTAGAAAGAAATTTTGTTGAGGAACATAGACAACTTTTCAAGTTCAAACATTTCAGAAAACAAGTTGGACTTGAAGATGTTATTACATATGGTGTAGGATTAGTGATTCTTCTACGTGGGTCATCAGGGACAGGGAAGACTATGGCAGTTGATGCCTTTTCCCATCATCTAGGTAAACATGTTCTTCCTGTATATTTTCATTCACTTGAGTCGGGATTTGGGGAAAGTAAACGTGATAATCATTCTGTTGAACTTCGTGGTCTCTTTCGAGATGTCGATATGAATGAGGCTATTATATTTTTTTGATGAATGTGAAGTTCTCTTCAAGAAAAGAGGAAGAGGTGGTGATAAATTGTCCAATGCATTGTTGAGTGAGATGGAACGACATGAAGGGATTATTATACTAGCTACTAATCGCCCTCCAGACCTCAATGAGACAATACATAGACGTATTACATGTGTAATTGAATTTTATGCACCAGATCATACACAACGGTACAAGATCTAGAAAATTGCATCTGAACGCCTCTCAGTGGAGGAAGACATTGATTGGATGAAGATTTCACTAAGATATGAGTTGACTGCAGGCTATATAAAAAAATGATTTGGTAAGCTCTTTGCTGACAACTATTTCACGAGATAGAAATAACCAAAGAGTTACAGAGGATGATATTATTTCAGGATGTCGATTGCAAATGCGTAGTAATTTGCAGATGAAGTCGCTCAAACATAGGATTGTTCCAAAGACATCAATGGATGAACTTGTACTAAGCACTACTTTGCATGAATGCTTAAATTCTATTGTGGAATTTGAAAAGGCAAGGGCAATCCTCCTTGGTCATTGGGGGTTCCAACAAGAAAGGATTGGAGCTATATGTTTTTTTGGGGGTCCTCGTGGGGCTGGAAAGTCTTCAGCTGTGGAGGCAATTGGATATGAAGTAGGTCGTCCTCTGAAAGCTATAAATTGTTCTTAGTTGGTTTCAAAGGAAAATAGCTCAAACACTAGCTCCAATGTTCATTCAACATTTAAAGATGATAAACTAATGGATGCTATACTTGTCTTTGATGACTATGCTCTGAAACTGGGTCTTATAGGAGAAATGACAACAATGTCTCGAAATGGTCAAACGAAGTCATTGGTTCCTTTTTGCACGAGCTAGGGATTTTTCCAAGCATGTGCATCCTTATTGCAAACACAAAACAAGGAAGCTCAATTGTTATGTTGGATCATGAATTGTTGTGTAGATTGAAATTTGATGTTGAATTCAAGATGCCGAATCCTATTGTACGGTCTCAAATGTCGAAGAAAATGATTCATAAATAGGCACCACTTGATGAAGATATGCATTTTGAGGAGCTGGGTCATCATTTTGAATTTACCAGTTGATCTATAAACATGGTTACCATTCGGGCAGCTGCAAAGGCTGCACTTTGTGAGAAAGCACCAACCTACATTACATTGAAAGTCACTGGATCATGATAGTGAGCAATTCCAACTGTCATGGATGTGCCGAGAAAAAATGTTAAAGATATTTCTATATTTAGGTTTTTGGAAAATAAAGGTCATAATATACTTAATTAATTTGTTCACCAAATTAATTGAATACGATAGTCTTGTAAATTGTGATGTAATCTACAACTCAAGTTGAGTCAACTTGAGAATCGAGGTTACAGATAGGTTAGGTAGTTTTATAACCACTTTTGGGAGCATAATGCCTATATAAGGCTAAGTTGTAATTGTAAGCTTCCTCTTCCCATTCAGACTCTTTGGGAACTCCTTTTATCTGCCTCTGCTGGATTATATTGTTGTAACTTGGTGTACACATATTTTCCCTTATGAATACAATGTATTTTCTATCATTGTGTTAATGGTTCCTAATTACAAAATCCATCATTTTGCTTGTGATTGAGTCATTAATGTTGTTGTTCCTTCATAGTATGATTGATGCTTAGGTGATCGACTTTATGTTGGATATTAGGTACGTGGACTTTATGCCATATCAACATATTCTGAAGGAGATGAAGCCTTGGTGCTTCCTACATTTCACGCTCATTGTATGCCTTTCCTCCAGATAAAGAAGTTCTCTTTTGTGCAGTTATCTACTTGTAATCTGCACTTCCCTTTCCCATACTTCCAACTTTGTAAGTATGGCAATCTTGTATGAACAAGGAGGAAATCCACATCATTGATAGATAGATTTGCAGAACTTTGTGTCCCAATTTATCAGTCTTTCCAAATGCTTACATGGTTGCATTTTTCTCTTCTTTCCCCTTTTCTCCTTCTTTTCTTTCTCGATTTTGTCACCCTTTCGTGCTTTCCGGTTAAAAGCACCAAAAATACAAAAATCCCATCATACGAGGGAGCTTCCTCTCAAAAGTAGAGGAACTTCACCCTGTCAAAAGGTGAATTTCCCTAACTCTTGTTAGTCTTTATGTGCTTCCATTGGGAATATTCAACGACATAAAATCCAACCAAAAATTTTTAGTGACTTTACTTGGGATCAAACTTGTGTCATGTTCATCCCCTTGATCCAGGAACCTTCCCATGAATGAAGGCAAGATGGCATTCACTTATTGGCCCATGTAAACAAGTGACAATGATAGCGATGGGGATGAAGATGGAGATCTCCCTATTCAAAATATCCAAGCTCCGCACAATCTGAACAAGCCCGGTTCTGCATAATTTTTACGGAGGTATGAAGTGACAAACTCTTCTCTAACCCCTTGAACATAAGTAAGAAAAACATTTCCAGAATGTTCTAATATTCCATGTGCAAAAAACAAAGCCACAATCCTACTGTATTATCTCAGAAAAAAATGAAACAAAGAGTGAAAAAATTGCTGTATTTGATGATCCGGTAATTAAATCCATGTGGCTTAAGTTCCAAGAGAGTTGTCAGAAAAGGTAAGCAGATGAAAATCACACTTGTAGATGATCAAAAGTCTATATAATTGATGAAAGAAGTACAAAGACAATACAAGAAGTTGCAGGCACCTAAGAAAGAAAAATAAATTGAAGAACAATCAGTGGATGAGTCCAAGACACTTCATAACGAGGAGGAAAACATTCAAGTTCCAGAAGTTGCTCATGATGATTCTTCATATTACAAGGTATTTATTCCTCAACGCTACTTCAACTCCACCAATGAATGTCTTCTTGTTGCTCTGCCTAGTGCATGCCAATTTGATATTCCTTCAAATGATGAAGAAGACAAACAACTTGAGGCTCCATTCCAACCCGAAACAAAGTTTTTGGAAGATATATCATACATCGGGGTGAATGTCCTTGTTTTGAAAGAAATGATCCTATGTTGGTGGAGGTTGATACTCATCATGAAAATAGGGACAAAACTAATCTCTCTCCTATATTGAAAGAACTTCATGACAATGAAACCAAGGAAGTAATTGTTGATAACCCTCTTGCTTTGGTTTGAGTTCTTTTAATGAAAAAAGTGTCCAAATTTGAAGAAAAGGAAATTAACGAGCTCACTAGTCCTATCATATTTGTTGATGAAATAAGCACACTAGAGCCTTCTTACAATATCTAAAAAAAAAGAAAAAATAGAAATCAATGCTTGGAATTTTTCTTCACATTAATGATTGCATCAGTCTTGTTTCAGCCCACTCTTCGGAATGTAAGAAAGAGAAATAGAATGCTATTGTTGATCAATTCTCTCACTTGTTGAATTCCATGCTAATCATGAAGACAAATCATCAATGCAATTTGTGACTAAGGATCAAAATATTTTGGAAATTGAAAGAAAAAATGCTAATTTTATAAAAGCAACAAGTTTGTTTTCCTCTGACAAGATAGAAATTGCGAGAGATAAAAGAAAATGAATATGACAACTCATTTAATGCTTGATCTCTAATTCCACTTGAAATTTATTATGAGGAAGATCCCATGGAAATACATGAGTTTCAAGATCCATGTTTTAATGATTGCTACAATTCCCACCTGGCATTACCAAGACTTCATTGAAGTAGAAAGATGGTGCTTTGTGAGGATCAAGATTTCTCTTGAATCCAATTTCCAAAGTTTAGTGGTGTACAAAGATCAACATGGATGCAGTCAAGGGTCATACAAGCCTTTGAATGGCCCTATTCCTCCACTTTATCATTGTCGAGAGAGGTAGAAAATTTCAATAGATATTTAACCTTTCACCAAAATTGGGAAATTTCATCATGAAGTAACACTATGTGGATGGTATACATGTTTACATTTTAATTTTCAAGCCACGTAATACTTCCACAAGGACTTAGTATGCCCAGTTGATTATTTTTAGTCTCTAGATGTCTCATACCTTCAAAGTGTGCTATTTCACAAAGGTACTTACTTATCCCATTTCCGTATTTGTGTAAACTTTTTACATTCCCTTCCCTCTTTGTAAATACTCTTTCTTCCTTGTAAATATCTTCCTAGTTTTGGCTTGCTTCCCTTTCCATTTCCCTGTGTGTGTGTGCATGTTCCATTGGTGCAACAAAGTGATGAGAATGTATCCTTGTATTTATGTTAAGCCTTGACTTTCTGGATAAGACATTGGTTTATTGCCTAATATTTTGGAGTTTGAGCTATGAATTGTTTGTGCTATGCCCAATCCGAGTCATGTCCCTAGCCAAAGCCGAGTTGTTGTCACTAAAAATAAGATAATTCGAAACTTTTCCACATGAACTTGTATGCTTTGATATTCCATGGTTGAGAAATCATCTTAATCCATTTCTTTTGGTCGTGACATGTTTTTACTTGATTATATTTTGGGTTGGTTGGTTTGAGATAACACCATTTAAAGCTCCATCACCGTCTCATTATAAAATGTTTTTTTAAGTTTCTCTCCCATAGTTTTCCACTCCTTTATTTATTTAAATGGTCTTATTTTGAGTATTTTATCCTTCTTTTCCAAGTGGCATATTTAAGGAGATGAGGACATTTTGTTTTATAATAAAGGTATTGAAAACAATGTGCAAAAGTAACATTGAAGTAAATCGGCGAATTTGGAAAAATTTGGAACATTGGGAAGTGTTCCCGTTTTCTATTTGTTCATCGAGTGCCTGAACTAGGGAAATGACCTAGTCATTGTGCATGGACTAATGGTGGGGAAGGTATATGTGCATTAAAGTGCTAATAGTTGTTTTAATTAAAATAAGTACATGTCATTTTTACAACTAAAAATTGAATAAAAAGTACCCAATAAAGTAGGTTACATCAAGTCACATCAAACATTTAACCAATCAAATGATGACACCTAAGTAGACTTCAACTACATGACTTAATCCTCAAGTAATGGTCCACCTTAAAATCCTTTGTATTTAAAATCACCTTATTTAAATACCTTAAAAAAGTACCCTCCACATATTTTAAATATTCAAAAAGAAATTAATATATTAAAGAAGTCATTATGTATTAAAAGGTATTTTTTAAATCTAATTTTATGAAGTTTAAGTGGATATATATATATATATATATATGCCTTAATTTAGGGTCCACAATCCTTTCCCCTATCTATTCTAGCATTACTATTGTGCCCCATCACCGCATTCTGAAAAGCCAACCTGGAACTGATGGAACAACTCCCGTGTACCTTAGCTTCTCCAAAAATCTGATGTGGGTATTATTACAGTCTCATTAGTGACCAGGAGGAGTGGAACGCAGGAGGCTAGCATTGAACTGTTTATTCAATGCTCAAATTGGTTTGAGAAATAGGAAGCAACATGTCGAGAAGTTGCATGTACGAAGAGAATGGCAGAGTTAATGCACTGATTTGGTACTATACTGCGACAGATCACAAATGAAAAATGGGTATGACCCTTCATCATCCCAACGGATGTTGAAGGACTTGATGTGGCTCACCAGTTTAGGATTGTAGAATGTAGCAAAATCTCTGTATCTTCCACCAGCTTGTGCAATAAACAACCAAAGGATTAGTGATTCTTCTATGTGGGTCATTAGGGACAGGGAAGACTATGACAGTTGATGCCATTTCCCATCATCTAGGTAAACATGTTCTTCATGTAAATTTTCATTCACTTGAGTTGGGATTCGGGAATGTAAACGTGATGATCATTCTATTGATCTTCACAGTCTCTTTCGAGATGTCGATATGAACGATGCTATTATATTTTTGATGAATGTGAAGCTCTCTTCAAGAAGAGAGAAAGAGGTGGTGATGCATTATTAAGTGAGATGGAACTCATAAAGGGATTATTATATTAAATTCTTTTAATTCTTATATTTTTAATTAATTTGTTCACCAAATTAATTAAATATCATATTATTGTAAATTGTGATGTAATCTAAAACTCAAGTTGAGTTAACTTGAGAACCGAGGTTAGAGATAGGTAAGGTAATTTTATAACTACTTTTGGGAGCATAATGCCTATATAAGGCTAAGTTGTAATTGCAAGCTTCCTCTTCTCATTCTCATTCTGACTCTTTGGGAACTCCTTTTATTTGCCTCTGCTGGATTATACTATTGTAACTTGGTGTACACAAATTTTCCCTTATGAATAAAATGATTTTCTATCACTATCTTAATGGTTCCTAATTACAAAATCTCTCATTTTTCTTATTATTGAGTCATTAATGATGTTGTTCCTTCATAGTATGATTGATGCTTAGGTGATCAGACTTTATGTTGGATATCAGGGTATGTGGACTTTGTGCCATATCAACATATTCTGAAGGAGATGAAGACTTTGTGCTTCCCAGATTTCACGCTCATTGTATGCCTTTTCGCCAGATAGACAAGTTATATTTTGTGCGAGTTCTCTTCTTTTAATATGTACTTCCCTTTCCAATCCTTCCAAATTTGTAAGTATGGCAATCTTGTACGACCAAAGAGGAACTCCACATCCTTGATAGATATATTTGTAGAAATTTGTGTCCCAAATTTATCAGTCTTATCAGATGCTTAAATTGTTGCAATTTTCTCTTCTTTGCCCTTTTCTCCTTCTTCTCCTTTTCCAATTTTGTTGCCCTTTCATGCTTTCTAGTTAAAAGCACCAAAAATACAAAAATCCCATCATACACGGGAACCGCCCCTCTTAAAAGCAGAGGAACTTCACCCTATCAAAAGGTGAATTTATCTAATCATTACTAGTACTTATGTTCTTCCATCAGGCATATTCACGACATAAAATCCAACCAATAGTGTGATTACGTTAGGACCATACCATACACTCTTGACCAATATGTATGGTTATGAACATGCATATTTTTGTATCTAAATTTATATGTTTGATTAGATTTATGAGTACATGTTCCTGTTTGTACTGTATGTTACCCTATAATTATACCTATGTTTGTTACAAGTATAGAATATACCCAGATGAATGCCCCCTCTTTTGAGGCATGCGCAAAACCATGTTGAGTATTTGACTCAAAATAAAATATGTGTTCCCATGCACTATATGTATGAGAAACTATAGGAGAGAAAATGATGTTGAAGAGGTGACCATCTTGAAGAACCTATAATTGTAAAAGGGTAGGTGTTTGTGCATGGTTAAAACTATATTACGAATACAAATAATGGTAACAATAGATAGAAACCATTTAGATACTACAAACAATAATACAAATGCATGTAAGAAAAAGACAAGTATAACAATAGTGAAATCAGATATATCAAGTATGTAAACAATGTCACACAAAAGGAATAAAGATGAAAACATGGGATACCCATGTTGTCATAAGGAAAGCAATTCCCATAGGCCTACAAACAAGAACAAGCAAGAGTAAACAAGATAGACACAATGCCATAAATATGGGACAACCACAATGCCACAAGACAATAAAGGCACTTATGCCACAAGTAAATAAATCAAGAAAATAGTAACCCACACACAAGAAAATATGCAAGAAATAAGGGTGTTAGAACATGGTAATATGATATAGTAGCCAATATGTGTGAAAATTTGTGAAACAAGAGATGAAAACGTTGCACAAGGAACATGCATTAGTATTGTTATCTCAAAATATAACATGTACAAAAAAATGTAATCAATCATAATGAGGAAGTATAACACCTAGATGTAGTGTAAAATAGATGCCCCCAAATGTATAGGAGGTTTGGGTAAAGGGTCCGACCAACACCTATCATTGTGTACCACTTTGTGTATGTCCTGCATCAATGCTCAAAATACCTCGTGAATGCATATGTGTAAAGAGTAAAGAAACATGCTATCTATCAAACCCAAGTGAAAAAAACATGTATAATATAAAGTGATAACAACTCAAGTGATAAGTGTAGGTTTTGATTTTGTATTTTTTTAAATATGTGGATGTTTTGGTATTTTGAAATCATGTTAATGTTTATGTATTTTTGAAGTGCTTAGCTATGTTCATGAAAGAAGGGTAGCATTGAGATACCAAGTTTCAATTTATCACAACTTAATGTTATCATTCCAAATATTTTAAGTTAACCATATCTTATATTTAAATGACCCAAGCACTCCAAGTCGGTACATGTCTTAATATCATAATTTTATTATTGTTTTTGAAAGGTTCACTTAATCTCATTTGATCATATTTTGAATGAATTGAATGACTTATGTTGCAAGGTACATTATTAATATAACATAGTTTACGTTGTACTATTTTTCCATAATGTACTATGATCATTAATGACACCTTTGTTTCATCCATAATGAAACTATAAATTCTGTTATGAATATTTAACAATAACAATAAATTATATTTATACACTGTTGTTAATAACATCTATTAAACATTTTTCATTTTAATAAAGAATAATAAGGTTATAAATGTTGTTTTCATTGTAATGATATCCATATCATACTATTGTTGTAAATCGTCATATTCTTTCATCCATAATGAATCAATGAACCAAATGTAGTTTTATAAAATAATAGCATTAAATTTAATTTATACCTTGTTATAAAACAACATTAAAAACACCTTTATAACTCACAGAATGTGATATGAAACAACAAGTATATTTATTCAAACTTCATAAGGATAGATCCTTATTTTTCCAAAATGATAACATACAATTTTTCGAATAACTCAATAGGAAAATGCCTTTAATCTACTTGCAAAATAATAATTTCATATTACAATTATATACAATAATCACGAATAGATTTTTAAACAATAATACATGAAGAAATCATGTGTATACAATCCAATTATTCACTTCAAAATATCACTTTGTCCTACACATTGTAGGAGAGAGAAATGTATACATGGTCAATTCTATGAACTAGCATGAGTTATACAACTCATAATCTTATTGTATTTAATTAAAATAAAGGTATATGTTAAGATTAACTTAACCAATAAATTACTAACTTTCATTAACTACATTTTCATATAATTATTTAAGTAGAATAATACTACAAACTAAAGTTATGTTATCAATCAATCCAAGAATCCAACTTGTCTAGACTGTTTAAGTCACCTTCAATGCAAGTTACTATTACCATGATCATGAAACGATCAATTCTCTAAGGTCATCTTAAAAAAGTTGACTTCTTTAATATTAAACATGCATATTATAAGGATTCACTATCACATCAATCTTTTCAAAATAATGTTTCATGAGAGGTAAAACATAATCATATTTTATAAGTAAAACATTCATTTCAATCATTGTTCGTTATTATTGTTTGAAATTAGATAGTCAACATTCATGATTATAAACACATAATAATTAATATAGGAAAGTTCAATGTTAAACAAATGTCAATATCTAATTAATCATCCATTGCTCAATGGATCAAAATAATCATCAAGCTAAGAACTATCTATAAGCATTTGAACAATCAATGTCAACATAGCTTCCAAACAAACATGAGAATTAGAACTTAATCGATGCTTCAAAATAGCTTAACACCAAGTTAATATCAATCCCTTTTTGTTGAAATGAACTTATATCTCCAAAAATAAACTATCAATCATCTTATTCAAGTAATGAATGTTCTAAGTATCCACAACTTTCTTGTTTATCATCAACTAAAGGAATGGTGCTTGAAGCCTCTAAAGAGGCTAAAATATCTTCTCAAAATTTCAGTATTACACATATACTAAGAGAGGAAAAATCAACAAAATATTAGAGCCAGACATTTGCACACAACAACCAAAGTAACTGTATCAAGTTAAATAATATTATTGGCTAGCTCCTTGAAAGCTTAGTAAAGTAATACAAGATTACAAACAACATAGACTAGCTTGAAATGAGAAAAAGGAGTTTAAACAGCTAATCCCGTAATGGAATAAAATAATAATTTCATACTATAACATAATGACCAATGACCAGTTCAACTTCTAACAAAAGGTAAAAATTGTCACTATGGGGCTACTAATTATAGTTTAATATAACCCATAAACCACAAACCCTAATGAATTCTCTTCTCCATTTTAATTCAAAGTTTTTCATATCAAATCAAAGGAAAAATTCCTATCTTTAAAACAACAAGTATAGAAATTATCACACTATAAAATCGACTACACTTAGCTCTATTCGAGCTACTTTAAAGAGTGAAATATATATATATATATATATATATATATATAAATAATATATATATATAATGTAAAAAAATGAAACTATCTACAATAATGAAAACCCTCAACTTTTACAAGTTGTATGCCTTCAAACTCAGAAGAAAATTTCAAAACGTAAATAACATGCATGTTTAATATTAAAAAACACAACATAAATACTAAAACAAATCAAAATCTAGTATCCTCAACAATCTTGAAAACCCATTTCTTTTCTTGTAATTCCTTCCTAGTTTTCATTTAAAAATTTCTATTAAAATAAGAGAAACAACCCCATTTGTAAAAAATAAGATATTTGGTGTAATTTTCATTTCCAAATCAACTTCTATCAAGCTCAATGAGTTCTTAATGAGTATAAAACTCGTATGCACATTTTTCATCAAGAAGTAGTCTTAGATTCTCATTAAAAATTTATGCCCAAGTTTCTAATCAAACCCAAAAAATAGAAAATCTGATTTCATCTTTTATCCTATTATTTTTCCAAATTTAAAACCGTATTTAGATACCCAAAACGTATACCTTGATTCCTAATTAAAAACAACAAAAAATAGAGTAGAGTAAATCATGCCTATAATGTTTGTCTTGTTTTTTATTTTTCCTCTTTTCTCCACAAACTGCAACTCATATTTCCAGTAAAGGCTCCCAAAATTTCCACAACAACAAGAATAAAACCATATCTACCATTTAAACATAGTTCCTTCATGCATGCAATCACCCAAAACAATCTCCCACAATTTTCTCATTCCATAATATTCATGCAAATTCCAATAAGAAAAACTAAATAACTTAAACCAAAAATGCGTATGGGAAGAATGAACACATTTCTTGGCTTGCTTAGAAAGCTTCCAATTTTCCCAAAATCCATGCATGCTTTTATTAAACGCATTTAATAACTGACAAACCACTTAACATTCCCTCCTAAATCTCCAAACACTTAATGCAATGCATATGGTCTGTGACCATATCAATAAAATTAAAACATTATTATTACCTCGCTGATGGTCTATGACCATTCCAACATCCATCATTACAAATTATGAATTTATCCTTTTTACCTTGAGATGTGGTTAATGGCCATGAATTTTTTAATAGCCTCAAAAAAATTTTACATGCCAAACTATGGTCAATGACCATATAAACATTAAAACTTTTTAACTTTGTCAATGCCCAATAATGTGGTCTATGACCCAAAACAAATATCATTTTCTCCTTGTGTTTATGACTCATTTATAAATAACTTAAACATAAAACATTACCTCGAAATGGTCTATGACCACATTTGTGATGCCAAGGAGGGGTCATAAACATTAATCGTGAATAGTGTAATAAGGTCCAAAATCGTATTACAATAACATTTACATTTACCTTTTCTAAATATCGACAACACTTGCAACCGGTAATGAAGTCAATACAAATCATTATCATGTAACGATATTAACTAGAAAGTGATAGTCTAACAAATCCAACAATCAACATCACACAAATAATGAAATACATAAGATGAATTATCCAAAAAAATTATCATACAACACAATAGTTGCACATATATACATATATGCTTATATATGCATTTCTATACGCATATGTATATGTTTTAAAGATATACATATATGTATATATTACATGTATATATAACATATATATGGTTATTAAATCCACTTTTATAATTAATTAAGTCACCAACCATCAGTCATAGCGATAGTAAAAACCATTTAATTGTGGGGTGTGACATACTCCCCCTTCAAGAATCATCGTCCTGATAATTTTACTTAACACAAACAAACATATCAATTGAAACCACCCAGGACATCAACCAAACAAAAAAATAGTTCACCTTTTCATAAAAAACTTGAGAAAATTTCCAAAATTTTGGTCAATCATTATTCATAAATCTTGGCTGTAACAACCTCAAAACAATAACTATTTTAAAATAGTTAGCAATATGGAATTTTTTTCCATTTCATAACAAAATTGTCAAATAATAATTACTATATCAATAATGATAATCAAATAATTATTTCTTATCATTGAAATAAATAATGAAACATGATTTTCATCTCGTTCGATTCTCCCAAGTTGCATATCTTTAGAATATTGGTCCCATCGATTTTTCATTGCACAATAACTTGATTTTTGAGATGTAACTTGTGAGTTTCAAGCATGATGATTCATATGTTTTGAACCTATAAAGAGTTCTAATTTAGGACATGTGTTATATCTGATACATATTTTTAAGCAATGAAATATGAAAAACATCATGCATTCTAAACAATGTGGGAGGTAATACTAGCTTTGTATGCCACTTTGGACTTATAACTTCTAGAATTTTGAAAGGTCCTACATATCTAGGTGACAATTTGGACATCCTTGCCAAACATAATTGATATCTTTTTGGGTTTTACCCTTAAGAAGAATTTATCTCCTTGCTCAAATTTCTGTTAAATCTTTTCGATTTGTGTAACTTTTCTACCTATTGATTGCTTCCTTCAATCTTTCACGAATGACATTCACTTTCCTTTCCATTTATGTTAAATTTTACGGGCCTACTACTTCCTATTCTTTATACTATCCCAACTAATAGGGGTTCTACACCTTCTCCCATACAATGTTTCAAATTTTGACATTTTTAGCGAAGAATGATAAGTGTTATTATAGGAAAATTCAACCAATGACATATATTCTTCCCATTTGTATTGTTGATCCATGTAATACATTTTGAGCATATCCTCCATAACCTGGTTAAATATTTTTGTTTGACCATCTGTTTCTAGATGGTATTTGAACTAAAGTTCAGATTTTGTTCCCAAAGCTGAGTTTAAAGTTTTCCAAAATCGAGAGGTCATTCTAGGATCCCTGTTAGAAATAATCAATTTTGGAACTCCGTGTAATCTAAAATTTTATGCACAAACCATTTCACAAGTATGGGTGAATCATCCTTTATATTACCCGGTATGAAGTGAGCTACTTTAGTCAATTTTTCAACCACTACTAAAATCATGTCATGCTTATTTTAGACATTGGTAGTCCTTGCACAAAATCCATGCTAATTACTTTCCATTTGTAATGTGTAATGTTGTGAGGATATAACAGACCAACATGATACATGTGCTCTGCCTTAACACTTTGACATCAAGACAATGAGCAATATAATTCATCATGTCATTCTTCATTCCTTTCTAGAACTATTTCTATTTTACATCATCACACAATTTTTTCAATGAATAAGGATCATCATGAAATTCCTTCATGAATTTCATTCTAAGTTCATTTCCCAAAGGAACATAAACTCTATTTTCATATCTCAAGACTCCTTCATTATCAAACTTAAAACTTTCATACTTATCAACATTTGGATTTGTTGCTAACACAACTTTCACATGTTGATAATACAAATCAACTTACATTTGTTTCATTACTTCATTTTTAAATTGTATTCTAATGATTACAATGTCATAAACATGCTTGTTATAACTCAACGCATTAGCCACACGATTCTATTTTCCTTTAATATAGCTAATGTCAAAATCATATTGAGACAAAAAATCAAGCCACCTACACTATCTTGCATTCAAATTAGGTTGTGTAAAGATATATTTCAGCCCTAAGTGGTTTGTTTTTCAGTTCGAAAGGATTTCCTAATAGGTAATGCCTCCAAACTTATAAGGCATGAACTATGACAACAAGTTCTAAGTCGTGGGGAGCATAGTTCTGGTCATGCACCTTCAACTTTCTTCTATGATCGTTTTGTAGAAGTATTCCACCTAAACCTTCACTGAAGGCATCAATTACCACAATGAAGCTTCCATTGGGATTCAAAACCTTCAAAACATGTGTTGTAGTAAGTTTTTCCTTTAGCATATTAAATGTTATTTCACACTTGTCAAGTGCATAAGAATTTCTTTTCCTTTTCTATAAAAAGGTTATTGGAGCAACTACTATAGAGAAATATTTCACAAATTTTCTATAATAACCAACCAACCCCATGAAGCTTCTAACTTCATGTACATTCCTAGGTGTTGGCCATTCAATTATGGATTTTATTTTTGATGGGTCAACTAAAATCCCATCCTTATTGATTATGTGCCCAAGGTATTGTACTTTATTCTGATAAAAAGAACACTTTGAAATTTTTTCGTATAGTTTTCTTTTCCTAAGAACATCCAACACTATTCTCAAGTGTTCATTATGTTCTTCCATATTCTTAGAATAAATCAGAATGTCATCCAAGAAAACTAGCACAAATTTATCTAGATATTCCTGAAAAATATTGTTCATTAAGTTCATGAATGTAGTTGGTGCATTAGTGAGTCCAAAAGGTAACACTGTAAACTCATAATGCCCATATCTTGTTCTGAATGTTGTCTTATGAATATATTCATCCTTTATCCTAAGATGATGATAACTTTGATAGTAAATTGATCTTTAATAGACAGATGCATCTCACATCTAACAAAAATGTCATTAATCATCAAGTAAAGGATATCTATTTTTAATTGTGGCCTTGTTAATCATGTGATAATCAATGTATAGTCTTAACGTACCATCCCTATTCTTAACGATGATGACAGTGCCCCCTAAGGAGACAGACTCGGTTGAATTAGTCCCTTAGACAATAGTTCATGAATTTTTGATTTTAGTTTGACTAGTTTGGTTGTTGTCATTTTGTATGGTGCTTTAGATATTGGTTTAGTTATAGGTTTGCTATCAATAGTAAAATTAAAATCGCGTCTAGGAGGAAGTCCAGAAATTCCTCGGAAAGACATACACGTACTCTTGTAACAATGAATAATCCTCCAAGGAAGTCTTACCTTCCTCACTAAAATCAGAAATTTTTATTGCATATAACATAAAACCCTTGTTCTTAGCTTTCTTGAGTTGTATAGCAGAAATCTTCCTTTAAAATTCCTTTTTATGCCCCGTATGCTTACTATTTTATGCATAGTACATATTCATTTGATTCATTTTTCAAACAATCTACAATTGCTTTATATTGAGACAACCAATGTACACCAATAATAATGTCATATGACCCTTGAGGAGCTACGTATAGGTCCACTTATGTGGTGAAGTTAGGTAACTCCAATGCTATCTCAAACATACATTGGTCTACATTTTGAACAACATTTTTGCCATATTGTATAGTCCATGCATTTTTCATATTACCAACTTTCTTATTCAGTTTTTTAGTTAATTTAATAGAAATGAAGCACTCGGTTTTCGTGGTGTCAAATATAATAATAATAGGAAGTCCATACAACTTACCTAGAACTTCATATGGGAGTAGCTTGTTTCTCAAGCTTGGTGCTTAGCCACTAACGTGAAACTTCTGCTGCCGATTGTTCCCCCGATTCCTCTAGGGAAAATTATTAGTGTAGTGGTCACCAACACATTTGAAACATCCAACCAAAATCCCTTTCTTTTCAAATTTAGTATCATTTGCAATAGGTTTAACTCTGTGTTATTTTACCATTATTTTTTTTGTTTCCACCTTCTTCCACCATGTTTTTCGAGGTGCTAAAGGTGAAGGTGAGATGAATTTCTTCTTTAACTTTTCATCCCTATAAACAAAAATTTCTTAAAGCTTCTACTCTTTTCTAATGGCATTCTCGAGTACAACATCCATAGTAAAATGGCCATGTACATCTATTTATCCCACAATGATGGGGTTGAACCCCATAATGAATTTACATATCTTGAATTTCTCATCCTTTTGGTATCGTGGTACATACATCAAAAACTTGATGAATTTTTCTCAACATTTAGTCACACTCAGTTTACCCCGAGTTAGGTTTTAGAACTCATTTTTTGGTCAAAGTATAGTTGTGGTAACCAATGTTGATGGAAGTAAAATTTAAATTGTTCCCAAGTGATACTAGTTGTATCAACTCCTAATTCCATCTTGCGATTTTCCCACCACGAAGATGCTTCATTGGAGAGCTAAAAAGCACCCCAAATTTCCTTGGTTTCTTTAGAAAAGTATCTTATCTCAAAATATTTTTCCATTTCACTTAGCCAGTTCTCAGCTCCATCTCCCAAGGTTGTTCCATAAAACTTGGGTGGACTAATCTACTTGATATCTCTTGACAGTTGAAATGCGAAGGGAGATATTTTGTTTCTTGTTTGATTTCTAGCATTAGGATCCTCTTCCTCATTTTCTACATGTTTCTCAACCTCAGCTTCTTCCTCCTCATTCTCACCCATAACTTTGTTACTCTAAGGAAACTACATAGTTTCGAGTGTCTTGAAGAACTGCTAGTATTTCATCTAGCTTTTGGGTTGTTGTATTTTCAGCCTCATTATTTTCCCTTCTCCTAACCATTGTATTCTATTAGACAAGAATAATATGTTTTGTTATTTTATGAACCCATTAAGTCCAAGAGTTGATAACCTTCACTCGATACCAAAATGTAACACCCATGTTATACTTCATCCAAATTAAGGGATTTTTTAAACAAACCCCTTAATCAAAATTAATGCCTTCAATGATTTTTAGCTTGCAGAAATTAAAATATAACATAATTAAATGTTTACAATCCATCTCATAACAAATGATAACCATGTGTAGTTGTAAGGTTTAATTAGATCTACACCACCCCCTTATTTTCACTCTAACTAAGTGACTATAATTTTTATACTTTTGGTTAAACCTTTATAACAAGTCTTGAGAACTATGTCCAACTCCTAAGAGTCAACCTAGCAATTAGATAAGCTGTAATCCATCCAAAATATGACACAAAAAGTTGGGGGTATGGTGAACAGACAATGTAAGCAACTAGCTACACTACTTGGCCAAGTTATCAAGCGAGCAATGCAAGATTAGTTTTGTGACTGCACACATGTCAGTGAAACTTGTCTCCGTCACTACACAACCATCTTTACATAGTTATATGGATCTCATTTCATTGTTTAAAAAATTAAGTTTATATTCAAAGATGTAAGAGCTAGGACTCACCATTCTATTCGAGAGGGACTATTAGTCTGTTGTCCCCTCAAAATTTTCCTTCTTTTTCCAAGTCTGGACTTAGAAATTTTTGAGTTGTTACCCTTTGAAAATGGTCTAATAAGATTATTTTGAAATATGGAACTTTCCAAGGGCTCAAGGATGTTTGGAACCTACTTCATCAAATGGGAAATTTCTTCCCCTTTCCAAAAAGGTAAAGAAGTTGTTCTAACTCCTTGTTTTGTGCAAGATATGGCTTGACGGACTTGAGTTGTATTTTTTCCCAAGGCGGACCAGCAGAGTTGCGGAGGTTTCTTTGTCACTTTGAATTTTTAGAAAAAGGTGTAAATGGTGATGGCGGATCTCGTGAGCCCAAGCTGGGTGGAGAAAATAATGAAGTTTGAACCCCGCAGGCAATCAAATTGTGCCACGTGTACACGGGAGTGCGGAGCCGAGCGGAGGATGTTGCGAATTTGAAACTTTTTCTAACAAAGGTTCAAAATGTTCTAAATGGAGCCGCAACCCTGTATCCAATCCAAAGGCACCATGTATGCATGTTGAAAAGTCAAACCGGGTGATGGAGGAAATTGTTCCAAATTGCCGAATTCTAAAAAAGTCATGAAACGAAGGGAGCTCGCCTGTGGCCACTCCAATCACTTTCTGCCATGTGGATGGCTCATATTTAAAGGTGCAAAAGATAAATCTAATGGCCCACATTCAATTTGGAAAGTTTGTAACCATTTTAATTATTAATTCTCTGGCATTTCCCACCATGGCTATTTTTTTACAAAGAAGAATCCGAAATGGTGCGAAATGATGAGATATTTTTGTAACTACTTCTTGGCCATTAACGAAAGTTGTAACTGCCTCATGTGAGCTATTTCATGGCTTTTGGAAGTCATTTCACGGGTTGGAATTTGATTTTTGAAGACTGTAAATGATTTTCACAAACAAAGGACAAAAACAATAGTCACCATTCTTCTAAGCTTCTTCTTTCTATATTTTTCTTCCATTTCCTTTCATTGTACAAGTTTCTACTTCAGCTGCAATAAGAAAAGAAGGATTTTATGCCCCTTTGATAGAGGATTTGATTGGTACTTTGTGACCAATGCGTTTTTATTCAATCTTGTAGCTCTGGTTTGTGAATTTGTATTCTTCTTCCATTTTAATGCATGTTATAAAATTTATGATCTATGTTTGTAGGCCTCTGATATTCTACCTCCATCATTGATCTCCTTGCCTTCATTCCCACTCCCTTTCCCACTCTCAGACCACTTTCTATCCTTGCAAGAAATTGCAAGCTTTGTCATAGGGTCAGTGGAGTGCCCCTATGGATCTCTGGTTGAAAAACCACCATTGAATCCACTTTTTTTTCATGCATAATACGAGACGTTGCACCATTGTTATAAGTAGAGGGACTTAGATTCCCATAGTGTTGTTTTGGAAACCACCAATTTGTCCCCAAGACAAATTTCCAAGCCAACAGTTTTGGCGCCCACCGTGGGGCAGATTTTGCACATCTCGCACCGTAGAAATGGCCACGGTGGTCATTAAATACCATTGGAGTTAATTAAAAATTTGAAGTTTCTTATGATCCACATGGATACCAATCATGGAAATTCTCGCACATCCTCCTGTTGAGAGACCTACCTTGTTCTTTCACATTCAAGAAGATATCACTTCAGACCTAAGGGAGGCTATTTGGCACAATAGGCAGAGTGTAAACCATTACTATATTGCCTCAAGGATCTTGGACCAAGAAGAAGAACTTTCCCTTGAGTTGGAGGAGAAAAGACAAATCTTGGCACCTCAGAGAAGACAATAAGTCTTCAAGTTGGCTGACAGAAGGTATACCCGGTAGTTGAGATCAGGAGGATCTGTTAATCCTACTCTTGACGAGCTTAAGGAAGAAGAACAAGAGCTAGAAAGAGAGGAAGTGGATAGAGTTCAACTTGAAAGAGAGGAAGTGATTAGGGCTCAGCTTGAAGAGATTGAAAGACTCCAAAGAGAGGCAGAGGAAAGAGAAGAAGCCCTAGCTGCTAAAGAGGCTAGAAATAGAAATAGAATGGTGGATAATGAACGTGAAGCACGTAGACCCAATGTACCATGGGGAAGAAATACTGGTCCACTTGCCCTCCCATGAATACTCCATGATCTGCCAAGAGGCTCAAGAAAGAACTTTCCTAAATTTAAAGGAGATGGCTCCCAACTCCCTGAGGAACATGTAGCGGCTTTCATCACTTGCTTGTGGTGTGTTGGGTGTTGAAGATGAAGATGTGTCGGTTAGAATTTTTGTGGAGTCACTCCAAGAGAAAGCTCTTTGAGTGGTTTTACATGCTTCCCCCAAGATCTATCACTGGCTGGGAGGACATAAGGAGTGCATTTGAAAGTAGATTCAAGAGCACAGAAGATGGCCAAGACTTGCTGGTTCAATTGGTGCAAATGAAGAAAGAAGTCTCCGAGTCCATGAGATATTTCGTAGCAAGATTTGATAGATTGACAAGAAGAATCCTCAAGATGTAGTTCCTCTTGAAAAAAACTTGAAGAGGTTCTTCATCAGTGCCTTGCCATCAATAGTTGGTTTCTTCCTCAGAAGAGATCAACCAAGAACATTGAGGGAAGCTCAAGACCTTATAATCGAGACTGATGATGATTTAATCCTTTCTAGAAAGGTGAAGGGCCCAAATGGAAAGAAAAAGGGTCAGAGTTCAAATTCAGTCACAATAGATCCTATGTTCCAAAAAATGGCAAATGATCTGGTCACCTTGAAGAAGCAATTGTCACAAATTACTATGAGGAACGCTCCAAGAAGACCAAATTTCCATGAGAGGCAAAGGATTGCACCACCTCCTCACCAGCTTGCTCTTGAAGCACCACCAGTCAATGCAGCTGTGATATAAGAGAGGAAGCTAAAGTTGATGAGCTTGAAGGAGATGATGAAGAAAACTATGAGAGCTACCTAGAAGTTGAGGAGGTTGATATGCACAATGGCTTGTTCGAATTCATTGATGATGATGAAGAAGAAGAGGAGGAAACACCAAGTTTTTCATGTGTTTTTTTCACCAGAACATAGTCCAAGAAGAACACTCCATCCTCGGTGGTTGTAAAGGAGAATAAAACCAAAGAAGTTTCCACTTCTGAGGTCGCACGAAGAGGATTATCAACAAAGGTTCTCCATTTCCGCCCTCCATGGATTCTGGCTAAAGAAAAACCAGAATTGGTCACTTTGTCAAAGATCATGTTGTCATACCAAGTAAGTCTTTTGCTCCTTCTTCTAGTTCTCAGTAATTGTTAAGAGTACTTCCCCTTCCATTGGAGTCTCTGTCAAAGCACCAATAGTTCAGCCAAAGGCTGTACCTTTTCCTTCTGCTAAACCGACTACTTCACCTTTAGGAGAAAATCCTTCATCCAAAACATCCAAGGTTCCTTCAAAGCCCTTTCTAGGTAAATCCTCTTTCATCCCAGGAGCTTCCTCCTCGTCCAATATTGCCCCATTTGATTTTGTAGAGCACGCAAGCAAAACCAAAGTCCAACTCTCAGAGTTAGAGTACTTGCAAACACACCCGACCCAATTTGACAGATTTATTAATGCAGTCCGAGGTAGTAGCTCTATATCTTCAAGTTCCACTTCTAAAGGACTCCTTCCAATACCATCCACACCTCCATCTCAAAACATGTTAGCTCTCAGTGCTACCAAAACATCTAGAGTTGAGCCTTTTTATTTGTCTCTCCTCATAAATGGTTTTGAGTTGAACAACTGTATTATTGATTCCGGAGCTTCTGATAACGTAATGCCACTCAAAGTTACAAATTCCCTTGGCCTAACTTTGACTAGAGTAAATGGAGCTTGTTATTCCATGGAATCTAAACAAGTGCTGCTGATTGGAAGAATAAAAGATGCACAAGTAACTCTGGCTGACTTCCCTGACAAGAAAGTTCTCCTAACTATCTTGGTGGTGGACATCCCAACATCCTTTGGCATGCTTCTGAGTAGAGGTTTTTGCAGAGATCTAGGTGGAGAAATTAAAATGGACTGGTCATCTACTACTATCCTAGTCAAAGGTGAAATGAAGAGGTTGCTTCCTGTTAGAAAGATGTAATTCACATTAAAGGAGTCTGATGATCCAAGAGCCAACATCCTTCTTCAAGGTTTTGAGTTAGGAAATTACTTCCTCGCATCACAAAATATGAAAACCTACCAATTATAAAGAATAAGATCAGATCTAGATGATGGAATTTGATGATGAGTCATTCAAGGGGTGTTCTAGAGCTAGTGTTGTTCTCAGATTCGCCTTGAAAGGAAATGCATCCTTTTAATTACAAACTGTAGTTTGATAACACCAAAAACACAACAGAATATGAATCCCTTCTTCTGGGAATGAGTGTTGCAGAGGATATGGGAATCAAGAAGCTGAGATGCCTTGGCGATGCAGAGGTAATAATGAAACAAATCCACTAGTAATATCAAGTGAAGAACCCAAGGCTCAGACACTATAGAAATCGGGTTTGGGATTGTATTGAATCATTTGATGCTTTCTCTATTAAAGCCGTTCCAAGGGGACAAAACAAAAGGGATGATTCTCTTGTTGTGTTAGCCTCCTTATTGATACCTCATCCTTTCTTTGGTAAAGATAAGATAACCATTTAGATGGTTTTCAGATCGAGTGTACTTGATAATGCTAATCATTGGCAAGTCTTCAATGATGATAATCAAATTTTGAGCTTCTTAGAGCAAAGAGATAATTTCAATAATCTCTTCTTTGAAGGAAGTGTTCATCCTCATAGAGAAGTTGTTGCTGAAGAAGAAGCTGATGGAATTGATGAAGTTGATGATGAGGGCATGATCAGACTGAAAGGAAACAAAATTATCAAAGACTTAGTCTCTTTGGAAGACCTATTTTACAAACATGAAAGATTCATTCAAGAGAAGGAGAAGTTATCTTCTCGGTGTCCATCCGACTTTGACAAATAAAATATTGGTACTTGAAGATCCAAGAATGGTAAACATTGGTAAATTTTTCTCTCTTGAAGAGAAGAGAAGAGAAGGTTTGTTACTCTACTCAAGAAATATTTTGATGTTTTAGCTTACTCCTATGAAGAACTCAAGTCGTTCCAGCCAAAAGAAATGCACCATTCCATTCCTTTGAAGCAAGGTGCTAAGCCTTTTAGGAAAAAGCAAAGGCCCTATAATCCAAAGGTTGTTGATATCATCAAGGAAGAAGTGACCAAGATGCTAAATGCTAGAATCATTTTTCCCATCCACCACTCAACGTGGGTGGCTAACATTGTGCCAGTAAGAAAGAAGAATGGTGAAATAAGGATATGTGTTGATTTTAGAAATCTGAATCAATCCTCACTCAAAGACAACTATCCTCTGCCCATCATGGATCACATTTTGCAAGAAGTCACTGGATCTGAGATGCTCTCTCTACTTGATGGGTTTTCAGGGTACAACCAAATCAAAGTGGCAGAGGAAGATTGCAGCAAAACAAAATTCACAACTCTTTGGGTCACTTTTACTTATAGCAGAATGCCTTTCGACCTAATCAATGTAAGAGCAACATTCTAAAGAGCAATGGACTTGGCCTTTAGAGATCTGAATCATTACATTGTTATATATCTGGATGATCTCATGGTATTTTTGAAAAAAAGAGAAGAGCACATCTCTGTCATTTGGAACAAGTTCTTGCAAGGTGTAGAAAACATGGTATATCTTTGAATCCTAAGAAATGCATCTTTGGAGTCACAAAAGGAAATTTCTTTGGGAAACATCGTGAAAAAAACATGGAGCACACATTGACCCCGAAAGAGTAAGAGCTATTCAAGCACTATCTTTTCCCACCAAAAAAAAGGAGTGCATTCATTCTTAGGGAAGGTAAACTTTCTTTGCGCTTTGTCCATAAGTTCACCGAATCGACAAAGCGCATCACTTCTATGATGAAGCCTCAATCAAGTTTCAAATGGAGCCATGAAGGGAAAACTACATTTGAAGAGATAAAAAGAGCTATTGCCAAAGCTCCTACTCTTGTATCTCCAAATTTTAACAAAGAGTTCATCATGTACTATTATGCCTTAGAACACACTCTATCTACTGTCCTTGTCTAGAAGAATGACAAAGATTTGGAAGCACCCATTGCTTTCATGATCTGTCCTTTGAAGAAACATGAGCTCAATTACAGATCAATTGGAAAAGCATGCATTCACAGTGGTAAAAGCTATAAAAATTTCCACTTCTACATTCTCAATTCTCATATTGTGGTAATGGTCCTGGAAGTGCAATCAAATCCATTTTAACACAACAAGATCTCGAGTCAAAAGAGGGAATTTGATCACAAAAACTCATGAGTATGACCTAGAGATTTGACCTTCCCATCAGGTAAGAGGAAACAATATGTGCAAGTTAATTGCTGAAGATGAAACTCTCAAAGTTCAGCACGGAGAGGAAGATGACACTTGCTTAACTTTCCCAGAAAACTACCCACAAGTTCTCTTTGTAACCACTACTGATGAGTGGTATGCAGACATTACTTTTCTACTTACTTATGGAGAATGTCCCTCTCATCTAGATTACAAGAAAAGAAGGACTCTCAAACTGAAAGCAACCAAGTACGTGATCTAGAATCATGTGCTTTATAAGAAAGGAATGGATGGTTGCTTCCTTCGATGTGTTGATAAAGAGCAACAAGGAAAGTTTCTTAAAGCCTATCACAACCAAGCATGTGGTGGACACTTCTCAGCAATGGTGACTACCCATAAGATTCTCAGAGGTAGATATTATTGGCCTTCTCTTTTTGCTGATACTCAGAGCTGGGTTTCTAAATGCAAAGCATGCCAACAATTTTTTGGAAAACCACAATTAGCTTGCATTGCCTCTCAGGCCTGTGATTATTGAAGAACCATTTCAACAATGGGGGCTGGACTTCATTGGCATGTTGAATCCTCATTCAAGTGCTAGGCATACTTATGTGCTCACTGCCATGGACTACTTCACCAAATGGGTGGAGGCCATTCCAACCAAACAAGCTAGCTCTGAAGTAGTCTGCAGTTTCATTAAAGAATACATCATTGTCCATTTTGGAGTGCCTCAAAAGATTGTTGTGGACAATGCCACTTATTTCTCTTCAAGAGAATTGACAGAGTTCTGTTATGGTTTTGGCATCTCTCTAGCACATTCTTCTGACTACTATCCACAAGGAAATGGTCAAGCTGAGTCAAGTAACAAGAACATTGTGACCATTGTCCGAAAGCTTGTTGATGAGAACCAAAGGAATTGGCACAAGAGATTGTATGATGCATTGTGGGCTGATAGGATCACTCCCAAGAAGGCCATAGGTACATCACCTTTTCAGCTGTTGTATGGAGTCGAAGTAGAGATCCCTATCACAATTGAAATGCCAGCTCTCAAATTGCTTCAATCAGTGGATGATGGCCAATACAAAGACTCCATTGACAAAAGGATCCTTTTTCTTGAGAGGCTGGAAGAAAGCAGATCTCAGGTGGTTGATAAAATCAAATAACATTAGCTGAAAGTGAAAAAACTCTTTGACAAAAGGACCAAGGCAAGAGAGTTCAGAGTTGGATATTTTGTCCTACTTTGGGACAAGAGAAGAGAACCAAAGGGCAGTCATGGAAAATTTGATTCTTTGTGGTTGGGACCTTTTCAAATTCTTGGAACTTGTGGTGAGAATGTTTTTCTCCTATCATACTTGGATGGGACTCCATTAGGATTGCCTAGAAGTGGGCAATATTTGAAGCTATATCATTAGTGAAAGTGATTTTTCCCTCACCTTGTAACATAGTTTTTTTTTTTCCCCTTTTCTGTCATGTGCTTTGTTTTCCCTTTTCTGTTTTGGTGTGTTTTTGGTTTGTGTGTCCTCTTCTTCCTTCTTGCTTTCCTCAGAGGTTGTACATGACTCTGCAAGGCCCAATGGATAAGGCACTGGTCAATGTTATATGTTTTAAAACTTGAGATTTTGGATCCTCATGCCATGTTTTCTCCCTATTCAATCCATGCCATGTCCCCAAGCTAGAGCCATTGTTGTCCCCTCAAATTTTCCTTCTTTTTCCAAGTCTGGACTTAGAAATTTTTGAGTTGTTACCCTTTGAAAATGGTCTAATAAGAGTATTTTGAAATCTGGCACTTTCTAAGGGCTCAAAGATGTTTAGAACCTACTTCATCAGATGGGAAATTTCTTCCCCTTTCCAAAAAGGTAAAGAAGTTGTTCTAACTCCTTATTTTGTGCAAGATATGGCTCGGTGGACTTGAGTTGTATTTTTTTGCCCAAGGCGGACCAGCGGAGCTGCGGAGGTTTCTTTGTCACTTTTCCTTTTCAGCAAAAAGGTGTAAATGGTGATGGCAGATCCACGAGCCTCGAGCTAGGTGGAGAAAATAATGAAGTTTGAACCCCGCAGCAATCAAATTGTGCCACGTGTACACAAGAGTGCAGAGTTTGGCGGAGGATGTTGTGACTTTGAACCTTTTTCTAACAAAGGTTCAAAATTTTCTAAATGGATCTGTGACCCCGTATCCAATCCAAAGGTGCCACGTATGCATGTTGAAAAGTCAAACTGGGTCGGCGGAGGAAATTGTTCCAAATTTCTGAATTCTAAAAAAGTTGTGAAACAAAGGGAGCTCACTTGCGGCTGCTCTAATCACTTTCTGCCATGTGGATGGCTCATATTTAAAGGCGCAAAAGATAAATCTAACAGCCCACATTCAATTTGGCAAGTTTGTAACCATTTTAATTATTAATTCTTTGGCATTTCCCACCATGGCTATTTTTTTGCAAAAGAAGAATCCAAATGGTGCAAAATGATGAGATATTTTTGTAACTACTTCTTAGCCGTTATCGGAAGTTGTAACTGCCTCATGCGAGCTATTTCATGGATTGTGGAAGTCATTGCATGGGTTGAAATTTGATTTTTTGAAGACTGTAAATGATTTTCACGAACAAAGGACAAAAAACAATAGTCACCAGTCTTCCAAGCTTCTCCTTTCTACAAATTTCTTCCATTTCCTTTCATTATACAAGTTTTTACTTTAGCTGCAATAAGAAAAGAAGGATTTTATGCCCCTTTGATAGAGGATTCAATTGGTACTTTGTGACCAATGCATTTTTATTCAATCTTGTAGCTCTAGTTTGTGAATTTGTATTCTTCTTCCATTTTAATGCATGTTATAAACTTTATGATCTATGTTTGTAGGCCTCTAATATTCTACCTCCATCATTGATCTCCTTGCCTTCATTCCCACTCCCCTTTCCCACTCTCAGACCACTTTCTGTCCTTACAAGAAATTACAGGATTTTCCATAGGGTTAGTGGAGTGCCCCTATGGATCTCTGGTTCAAAAACCACCATTGAATCCACTTGTTTTTCATGCATAATACTGAAAGCTGCACCGTTATAAGTAGAGGGACTTAGATTCCCATAGTGTTGTTTTGAAACCACCAATTTGTCCCCCAAGACAAATTTCCAAGCCAACAAGTCCCATCTTAGGATCCCAATGGGAAAGATAGTGACCACTTAATGAATTCATCATTAAGTACTCACTCCCATTCCCGTACTCCATCCTAATATGGTATGGGTAGGGATCTCATTGAATGGAACAATGTTACTTAACACCCACACTTAATTTACACTACTAACTATCTAGTTGAGTTTAGTACTAGGTTCATTTTCACAATAGGATATTAGGTATAATAACAAATTATCCTTTCATAATAGAAGTTTATAATAAATTTGAGTTACTATCCTTTATTCATACCTATTATCGATTTATCACAACATAATGTTTATCACCTCTTATCATTTAATTTAACCATATCTCATATTTAAATAACCCAATCAATCCAAATTCGTATAACTATTAATATCATACATTTACTATTCATTTTGAAAGGTTCACTTAATAGATCATTTGATCATATTTTGAATGAATTGAATAACTTATGTTGTAAGGTACATTATTAATATAACATATTTTATGTTGTGCTATTTTTTCATAATGTACTATGATCATTAATGACACCTTTGTTTCATCCATAATGAAACTATAAATTATGTTATGAATATTTAACAATAATAATAACTTATATTTATACACTATTGTTAATAACAACTCTTAAATGCTTTTCATTTTAATAAAGAACAATAAGGTTATAAATTTTTTTTCATTGTAATGATATCCATATCATACTATTGTTGTAAATCATCATATTCTTTCATCCGCGATGAATCAATGAACCAGATGTAGTTTCGTGACACACACACACACACACACACACACACACACACACACACACACACACACACACACACACACACACACACACACACACACACACACATATATATATATATATATATATATATATAGAGGTGAACTCTCAACCACTCTCTATATGCCCCTATCTATGAGTGGATTCATATGAGATGTGTACTATCATATATATATATAGTTCAAGGATTGGACCTTGATAGATCTATGACTACATATGATAAACCATGAATTAGATTGACCCTATCTATATATGTCCCCCTCTCCCATATCTATATAGAGGGGGCCCTATCTAGAACTATATATGGGGTGGGGGGCCTAGATATAGGAATGATATGGATTTGATTGACCCTAGGAAATTCTAAGAGGGTCCGATATTGCTAAGTAGTGATGGGTGAATTGGTATGTTATGAAAAAAATATAAATAGGGGTTCTATATATAGATAGGGAGAATAGTTACGCATCTCCCTATATCTCGTATCTATAGTTTAAGGGGGCCACTGGTGGAACCACATATAGAGAAATGGGTACACCCAAGCGAAGTTGGCCCCCACCCATATAGAGTTATTGATAGGGATATTCCCCTTTCTCTCTTTATATGAGAAATCGACATGGAAGATGTTGAGCCTATACCAAATCTATACTCTATATATGCTCCCTCTCGATATATGCATGTTTAGGATATCTATATTGATATTTATATCGATATTGGAAGTCATTAAGATTTATCACTCCGTGAGTATAGATGAAACTCATACCGGTCTTCCTACCAGCCACACCTATCTATCTATGGGGATGGACCATATAATCTAGATAGGATGGATGGAGAGAACATGATTAGACAACTAACAATAGGCACCATATGGAGAGGTGGACGACCTACCCTAAACTATATCTATGTGAGGTAGATCAATACAAAGGTGGATCTAATTGATTATATATAAGGCTTGTCCCAACACCCGAGATATGAACTAACCAGATATATAGACAAGGCATTGGAGATATTCCCCCGATACATAAGATTTACAGAGCACCCATATATAGATAATGGAAATTGTCCCCTTTCTACATATTATATAGATAGAATTCAAGTACAATCAAACACATCCACAATCGCCATGAAATATCTTTATGGGGAAAATCCGATGACGTAGATTCACATTCAAATTCATACCTATATAAATCCATCTATCCCCACTATCTTATCTCTTGAGGGATATATTAAAGACATGTATCTGGTTAGAAAACCCATACATATATTAATATCTAGCCCACTATCTATGTATTATATATCTCCTAGGAAGATGAGGGTATACGAATAGAATCATTTACATGGGGGATGACAGATATGGATCTTGTTAGATTAGATGATATAGAAATATAATTTTTCAGAGAATTTTTTACCTTTATACTCAAATTAATGCAGTGAAATAATAATAAAAAAACTGACCTCAGAAGATGCGGGGTTTATCGATACTCATGGAGATGAATGTCTGAAGCTGATGGATGAAAGATCCTTCCTTCTTTCACCGATGGAGGAACCTAAAATCATAAACACTAAGAAGAAGATGGGATTAGATAGATATATGGTAGATTTCCTAGAAAACCCTAGTTCCCAAAAGTCAATGGACTTCTTTGCAAGGATGTCAATCCGCATTCAAGAAATCAATTTGATAATGACAAGATAAAATGAACAATATAAATAACAACACAGAGGCAAAGGGAATGATGTGGTCCATGGATATATGATGGTTTGATGGTGATACCTGATCCAAAGGGAGTCTAGGGACCACAAAATGGATCAAAGGAGGAAGGATGTAGATGGCTTTGCACTTAAAAAGGTGAGTAGGACAATAAATTTGATTAATATAATTGATAGAGTGATAAACATGGCTCAAAGGAGCTTGATAGGGTTGAATAGACACTTGAAGGGCCTTGTGGTAATAAATTATGTGATTTGGAAGTCTAAAATCAAGCTTGGGGGCCAAAATACCTTTTTGACATGAATTGCCGATGATTGGGCTAATCACCAACAATTGGGGAATCGTTAGTGAATCATCATCAAGCCTCTGAGGAATCATCGGTGATTAAGGAATCACCAACGATTGATATGCAAATGTATAGGTTGATAATGGAAGAATATGGGACTCAAAAGGAATGCTAAAAAGGTTTATTTAAGCTTGGATATGATGCATAATAATGTAATGAAGTAAGGGAAACCACTTACCTTGTATAATTTGATGAATGAAGAGTAGAAGGTGATGTTACCCGAGAGAGGAAGATTGTAGATGCAAGAAGGTTGCTGAGTTGATCCTTGGGCATATGAATGACCTTCATAGGAGGAAGAAGAGATTGTTGGTGCCTTGAACATTATTGAGATGATCTTTGGCTCTGGGCGGTGTCTATGATACAAGGAAAATGTAATATGATGTCTTAAGGTCACATCCACCTACAAGCTAACCTCAAATGGAGGTCTGGAGCTTGTTTATATAGAGTTACTAATAACCGTGTAGAATTCTTGTTGATTCACCCAATCTCTAGAGCTCCGGTTTTACGGGAAAAAGGTCAGTAACCACCCCTCAAATAAAGGGTTCGTTTGTTTTGACAAATGATATATGTTGGAAAATGGTTATACGGGTCAGGGAGTTTGTTAAATGGTTGAGAAGTAGATGATTCTATTTTTTTTATTTGATTTAGTTTTGTAAGTGGTTTTGGGTGGTTCTAAGAGGAATGAAACAATATTTCACACTCTAGAATGATATTTATGGGGAGTAAATATAATGGGGAGGAATAAGACTTAGGATAAGGATTTAATGTATAATATGATAGTGATGTGATAATGAAGGGGAGCTAGCGGACACAGACATGGGGATTAGTGGTGCTAATTTTAGGTGTCTACACCGATATGTTTTTGTAGTGCCCACTTCCCTTTGACACTGTTTAGATACTGATCCTGACTCTATTGATCATATTTTGGATATTATTATATTTTGATGTAACAGGATGTGTATATACTAGCTCATGGATTATTATGGACATTAATATGTTTTGATTAGCATGATGGTTAGATGTTAGACTATGGATTAATATTGATCTGGATTCAGTTATTGTGCTTGAGGATCATTGAGACATTTTTATTATTATGTGGATAATGATATACTAGTTGACATGGACAGGTTATTGATGTTAATTTTAGACATGTGACATTGATTATTATGAATAGCTCTAGTATAGAAATCTATTGGATGATGATATAGTTACAAATTGAATTTTAATGATAAATATTGAATCCTTGATATTGTTGTGATTTAAAATTAATAATTTTATGTTGCTTATATCATTTGGATGTTCTGATGTGGCCACGAGGCCGAAGGAGGTATTTTGCATTTTGCAGGTTAAAATCACAACAATGTTGGGGGACTGGAGACTAACCATATTGGAATTCAGTGTGAAATCAACAAGGTCACCATGGCAACTGTGTTTGAGCTGTATGTTGTGTTTTGTTAGGATTTCCCATGGGGGGATTTCCATTATTGTGACCATGGGGTATATGTGTGCTTTATTTGTTGTGTCCCTTTTTAAAATTATTGTTGTATGTATTTTATTTGTAATGTGCTCTTTATTTTAATTATTTTAATGTGATAGTATAATGTGAGAGTCATATAGTTAAAATTTAATTAAATTAAATAGGATGTGGAAGGTGAAATTAAATGTTATTGTCTTAGTTGAAAATGAAATTTATTTATATATTTTATAACCATATGGTAATTAAATATATGGTTGTGTCTAAAGTTTGTAATAAATAAATGTCATAGAAATAAATGCATTTTAAAAGAGTGTGTAAGTTACCAAGTATGGGTTGTGTAAGTGAAGTGATAGATTGTGTAAGAAATTGTAAGAGGTTGTAAGAAGATTTTGGAAGGTCAAACACTCCATCTCCCTCTTGAAATTCGAATTTGAGCTTGGAGGAAAAATTTGGAGGCTTGTGGGACAAGTTAAACTTGTCCCACACCTCTCAAAATCCTCCACCAACCTTGTTTATTAATTTGGAGTCAAAATCAACTTATTTTATTGCATTTTGACATGATTTATTGTAAGATTTGTTTGCACTTGTCTTACAAATTTTAAATGCATTCTTTTTTAGGATGGGCAAAAATGAAGTATGTAAGTGGTTTGTCATTCACATTGATTGGGATTTAATTGCCTTGATGTTGATTGCTTTTTGGGGATGAGGAAAAATGATGTGGCATCCCACTTGGAATCCACATCATCCTCTTCCACCCTCTCCTTTAAAATTGAAATTCCTCCTCATTTTGAGGTTGTTGAAGGTTGGAGATTTCACTCTTGGGTCAAAATTTCTCTTGCATTTTGGAGCTTGCTTGGTGGAAGAAGTGGATTTGCTTGTGCATACATTTACCTTGCTGATTTGGGACTGGTTTTTGGTGAAATAAAGACTGTTGTTTTGGGAGCAAGTCCCCATTATGGAGAGGTAGGCTCTCACTTTTTTAAAATTGCTGTTTTTCCCTCTTTTAGCATGAATTTTGAATGTATTTGTGTTTGCAATTCTTAGAGGGATGGGTAGAATGCTTAGGGCATGGTGTGGAGAGAAGACTATGAGGTTTATCAGAGGAGGGATAAGGGATTTTCCATTGTTATTTGTTCTTGGAGGGAATGTTGGTTTGGGATCCACCTAGGAAAGGAAATTGCTTGCATTTCCTACTTTGGGGGAGGTATAAGGGATAAATTTGGAGGAGGGATAAGGAGGGGTTGAGGAGGGATAAGGTTTATGGGATTGCTATGATCTTGGCGGTTTGCTCTTGGTGGATGCCCAAAATTCAACTTGGGAGGCATAAGGAGACCTCCATAGTTCTTGCTCTTGCTTGGCTTGCTTGCTTGGAGAAGGAGCCTTTGTTTTGTTTGGAATTGATTGTTGTAGTTGAGAACTACATCCTCTTGCTTTGTGTTTATTTGTGTTTGTGAATTTATGCTTGTATGTGAAGAAGCCATGTTGCCATGTGTTGTATTATCATGCTCCATTTCAATATGGTTGGGGCTCGGGGGCCGATGGGGAAAGATGGCTTCTATTTTCCCATTGGGTATCTTGGTTGGGTGGAGAGTGTTGCCTTTCTCCCCTCCTTGTTGTGATTAAAAGATAAAAGATGAAGAAATCAGCCTGCTGCTGTTTGGAGCTTAGAGAAATCAGTTTGACAGTCATTTCCTTTTTAGCAAGTTCATTATAACCTTCCCACTTTGAAGTGGATGATTTGTATTGTTAATTGTAATGAGAAGACATCTTGTATTGAAATTAAAAGGTTGAAAGTGATAAGTGAATTGTAAAGAATTATTATTCCATACTGTGTTATGAGAAGAATGTGAAAGAAAGAAATATGTATTGTGCATTGTAATTTGAATTTTAAAGAAAGAGATAAACTGTCGAATTATTGTTGGAAATCAAATAAAGAATTACATTCCTTTCTCAAAATTTCATTGTTGTATTAGATCTGAGTTGCTGTTGTGAAATGAAAACTCTGCTTTGAAAGATATTAAGAAATAGCATTGTCAGTAAATGTACTGTGTTTGAAATCAAAACTGGAGTTTAAACTTGAATATGAACTGTCAATTAATTGTTCGAATCAATCGAATGCCTTAGATAAGATTTGAAAATGCCTCCCCATATTTGGAAGATGCAAATTGGTTAATAAACTTGTTAGCAAATGATCTTTGTTTCCTTCTTTAATTCTGGCAATGAATTTCCATAAAAAATGTACAGTTCAGATTTTTAGTTAAAATTGAGAAAGGAAACAAAGTATTTTAGATGTATCAGGTCCTATTGAACCCACATTGAACTTCATATTTAAGAAAATATCTCAAAAACTCTATCAAATCCAATTTTAACTTCACAATCCAACTTACTGTCAAAAAACGTAAAAATTTACCAAATGCAACCCAATGTCCAAATTGGACCTTGAAAATATACTTAAATTTACCCATGACCATTTCCCAATGCTCAATTTACATGCTCAGAAGAAGAAATATCAAAATTGAATCAAATCTTATAAGTTGAAAATTGCCAGTTTTAAAATTATAAACCCTGCAGATCTATTTCTTAAAATTGACCCTTGAAAATTTACCAAATTCCAAAATTGATGATTTTTGTGCAAAGAGGACTCCGAGATATTTCTAGAAAGTCCTCGTTTGCCTAAAATGGAGCTTCCTATCAAAAGTTATGGCCATTTGAAGTTTTACTTCAAAATGGCCATCCCAAACAAAAAAAAAGAAATAATTCGACCT